>VYZV01031178.1:11330-105976 GCA_013401275.1 Pandion haliaetus | reverse complement strand
CCCTTTTCTTTTTATTTTTTTCTCTCCTTTCTGCGGGGGGGGGGCCGGAATAATAAAAGCGGTTCCGTGACGTTACTTTGTGCCATCATTTCGTGCCATTAGGCGCGCGAGGAGCCCGTTGCCACGGCCGGCGCTGAGCGGCTCCGACGCGGGCGCTGCCGCCGGGTCCGGACTAGTTGAACGCGGGAGTGAACGCCCGGAGGAGGCGGCGGTAGGCGGGCAGGGTGCCAGGGCTGAGCGCCCCCTCCGTGGCAGAGCCGGGGAAGCCACAAACTTCTTTGCAACAGCTAAAGGACGGGGCCGGGGGAGCGGCCTCGGGGCTTCCTGAGCAATACTGCCCGCCAGAAAACCCAAGCACCCCCTCCTTTCGGTCTCCTTCCCTCAGCAGCCCATAGGGCTTGCCTGCTTTTTTTGGTTAAATTACAGGTAGCCCTTGCACCAGTGCGCTCTAGAGACAGAGAAGGACAGCGTAGAGCAGGTGTGGGACAGAAAGGAGAGTACAGCTGCGCTGGTGGAGTGTGAAAAGACAGTTTCCAGGTAGTGGAAGTCCCACCTTGGATTTGGGAGCGACCACCCTGAACCTCTGGAGAAGTGAGGTAGCGGTTCTGGGAACACAAGTGTCCCAGGATGGGAAACGGAGGTGACGGGGATACCCCCGCAGAAGTGAGAAATTTCCTGGAGAGAAGCACACCGAGGAAGAACCAGAACCGCTCCGGGCTGACTTGTCTTGGGCAAAGCGGTTGTGGGGTGTCCTGCCAGGCGTCGGGAAGAGCGTCCCAGGCCAGCCGCTTCGGGTGCCATGCCTGAGTCATTAACGCCGAGATTATACCTGACCCTGCTGAGGTCTGTAGGTCACGACGAGGCTGATTCATTCCCCAGTGGGAGGCAGCCAGAATTGCCGCATTCAGAAAGCCTGTCGGCTACGCGGGGCCGGCCCTTAACGCCCAGCGAATCCCCCTGCCCGGCGGTGGGGAAGGCCGTCTCCCTCCCAAAGGCCGCGGCGCAAGGCTGCGGTAGGAAGGGCTGCGGCGTCCCTTGGCGCTTGGCCAGCAGCGCCTGCTGGCACCTCTGCTTGAAGTTTGCCCGCAGTGCAACTTACTGCTGAAATCCACCACGCGTAGTCTTAAGAGTTCAAAGGATACCCGTGGGGGGAGATCACCTTGTAAGGGGGGCACGGGGTGCCAGCTGCCGGTGGCAAAGGTTGAAATTCCAACGAGGAAATTTTTGTTCAGCGTGCAAGATAATTTTCTGCGATAAGTTATGCTTAGGTCGGCTCAGCGAGAACATACTGCTGTCGAAGGGAGTTGTGTGGCAAGCAGATTTCCCGGCTGCCTGCGTTTTTTTTTTTTTTTTTGACTGGGGAGCTATGTGCAGTTATTGACTTTCACCGCTTTTCAAATTGATATGCAAGACGTGATGGGCTCAAAGAAGCCAGAGGCAAAATTTAGTTAAGTAGCCTGACTTGGTTTTTCTGCTATTTGGCAAAGTGTTCACAGAAACTGAAGTCCCAGGTCTATGGCAGGATGCACAGGATGAGGTGACGGAGCTGGAACTCGGCCCTGGATGATGTATCGGCAGGCGTCCACCAGCCGAGAGCCAGCGGCGTCACAGCAGGGACAGGGCTCTGGCTGGGGATGGCGAGGCCAGGTTTCCCAGCCGGAGCAGGGCTGCAAGGCGAGGAGCGAAGCTGCGAGCAGGAAAGTGGCTGCGGTCATGCCGCGCAGATTTCCACTGGCTATCGCGGAAAGGACTGATGGTGCACCCCATGGTATAAGGGGTTTCTTATCTCCGCTAAGGTCGAGGGGGGCTTTGGGAAGAAACCACGTGTGTAGTAAAAGTGCTATAAAATGAGTGTTAGGGGCGGGAAGGCTCCCAGGCGAAGCTGGTGCTCTGCAATGGACGGCAGCAGGTACCCGGGGCTTTAGGGGAACTGGCTTCAGGCAATTCGGAAGCAATCGCCCAGCCTCGCTTATTGGACAAAATGGCCGAAGCATATTTTGTTCCGCTGATGTGGGAAAAGGCCGCGCCAGTCCCTGTCGGGGAGGCATTAATTAAAGGAACTAATGGCGAGTTCCTAAAATATCCATCGGAGTGATCAGGATGTCTGCTGAGAGAAATCTGACTTGCTGGGCTTCAAGTTGTGCCAAGTCATTGTGTTCATCAGGAAATGAGAGTGTTCTGGGGCAGGTAAAACAGAAATAAATCACACTGACCCTCCTCTGGTACTTTCTGCTCATATTTCCAAAGCCGTGTTTCAGGAGGTGGCTGACATACATTTGTTACATATTTACTTAATAGTCTGTAACAGCTCTGAGGCATTTTTTTGCTTATATTGCGGTTTGTGCTTTTAGCACGTTGTATAGGAGTCTCTCATTACTAAAATCACCGTCCTAAGCACCCCTCTCTCAAATTCCCCTCGCAGAGGCTGCATTAGAAGAATGTTAATCTGATTTACGGTAACCTGGCATGACAACTTGTGGTAATAGGTGATATAAAGTTGAAACCTTGCGACAGGGAGGACATTCGTCTCTGACCGTGATGTGAATGTGGAAGCCCCAGGGGGCCGGCTCGGGAGAGCGAGTGCAGAGCCTGTGAGCGCAGGGTGATGAACGAGGGGAAGTATTTACAGCATCACTCTAAAGAGCCATTTACACCAGAGAGCATCATTATTGCCACACATATCAGTACTTCCTAGTGTGGGCTGGCCTCATATATCCAAACTTTTATGGGCCCTCTGCATTATTTGTGTGGCAGTGGTGGGTTTTTTACTTTAATGAACCTAATTAATAATGCTTCATCTGCCACTGCTTATTAACACGCTACCGGGAGAGTGAGTGGTGGGAGAGGAGTGCCTGGCGGTCACTGATCTTCAAACTCCAAAGGAGGAGTCCAGCCCTTCTCAAGCTCCACACTCTGAGGATGAGGCCAGAGGCGCAGATTTACCATTAAATTTGGGTTCACACAAAGGAGTAATAAACACCATAGTAATATACTATGCAGGTAGCATTTTCTCTGTGGAAAGACCTCTCTGAATGGTCTCTGTGGCTCCGCCACTGCTGGCACACCAGCTGGCAACGCCGGCTCCTGGCATCCTCTGCCGCGGCCAGGCACACCCTGCAGACATTCCACTGCGGATCCTCGCTCCCGTGCAGTGCAAATTGCATCCTGAAAAGTTTTCTATTCCAACAACTTACCCGCTTACAGCAAAATCCAAGAGCGCTTATTTAAATGCTCCGTTTCCAGTAAAGGAAACTATACACCACAGAAGCAGCTTTGCCCATGCCTGGTCATTTTAAATTGATGGGGTTTGTTAGAGGGGCCAGGGCTGTGTTTGTTATAATTTACCAGTCCCTGAGGATTGCTTTTGAATTGGAGGCCATTATTATCTCAGATTAGAGCTATCCACAGCTTTATTTTTATACTATCATCAGCACACATGATGTTTAAAAGACAAAAAGACAGAAAGAGGCAGCATCCCTGCCCCAGAAAATACACGGTTTGGGGATTGAAACAGATTTATTGAAATCAATGTGCACTTTATCATTGATTTCTTTGTGCAGTGAGGCCTCCTTTAAAGCTTGACAGCTTCTTCTTGTAAAGCTGAAATGAGACTAACCTGAAGTATCAAACCTGAGTAGTTTGATATGGTAGTTTCTTTCTCTCTCTCTCTCTCAACTTCTGAGACACCACAGACTTACTTTTATTTAAAAATATGTTTATCACATTTACTGAAAGTGCCCAGGCTGCCTAAAACTATACAAAATGTATGCGAAATTCAAATTGGCATTGGCAGGGGACTTGACCAGATGATCTAGCTGGTCATTTATAGCTAGCTATGACTGTAATTACATGTCCATATCATGCCGTCTAATATGTTAAATTCATCCTGTGCCATATTTTCATTCAGTGAAAGGAATTTACTCTAGCATCATCCTTTCCCCATGTCACAACAGCAATTTTTCACTGTTGATAAGAAAATGTCATTTTCTGTTAAAAAAATTGCAAATGACAGAGCCATTGCTATGTCACCTGAGCCTTACTTATTTATTGATTGTCTCCTTATTTAGTGAATAATTTCAATGAATTTCAGGATAATAGCAAACTGTAGTGCATATCTATCAAATTGTACAGAAAAGATTTTAAATAAATTACTGTGAATTAGGATCTTGTCATATGAAATGCTGCTTTTGCAGCCTCCGTACCTTGACCCCTAAAAAGAATAGCAAGAAATACATTATTTGACTTTTTAAGTGCACTGACAGCCTTCTACAACTAGGTGACTAGCTTGGTGGGTGAGGGGAGAGCAGTGGATGTTGTTTACCTTGACTTCAGTAAGCCATTTGACATTGTTTCCTGTAAGACCATCGTAGATAAGCTGATAATATATGGGTCAGATAAGTGGACAGTGAGGTGGACTGAATGTCTGAATGACCGGGTCCAGAGTGTTGTGATCAATGGCACAAGGTCCAGTCGGGGGCAAGCCACTAACGGTGTACCCAAGGGCTCGATGATGGGGCCAGCACTGTGTAACATCTTAATTAATGATCTGGCTGATGGGGCAGAGCGCACCCTCAGCAAGTTTGCAGATGAGTCAAAACTGGGAGGAGTGGTGGATGCACCAGAAGGTTGTGCTGCCATTCAGAGAGACCTCGACAGGCTGGGGAAATGGGCAGATGAGAATCTTACATAGTTCAATAAAGAGAAATGCAAAGTCCTGCAACTGGAGAGTAACAACCCCAGGCACCAGTACAGGCTGGGGACTGATCAGCTGGAAATCAGCCCTTCAGAGAAAGACCTGGAGGTCCCGCTGTACAAGCAGCTGACCGTCAGCCGGCAGTGTGCCCTTGCTGCAAAGATGGCCAATAGCATCCTGGGCTGCATTAGGATGAGTGTTGCCAGCAGGTCAAGGGTGGTGATCCTTTCTCTCTGGTCAGCACTGGTGAGGCCACAGCTGGAGTGCTGTCTCCGGTTCTGGGCTCCCCAGTACAGAAGAGGTATGGACTTACTGGAGACAGTCCAGCAAATGGCCCTGAAGGTCATTGAGGGACCTGAGCTTCTGAGGTATGAGGAGAGGCTGAGAGAGCTAGGACTGCTCAGCCTGGAGAAGAGAAGGCTCAGGGGCATCTTCTCAATGTGTATCAATACCTGATGGGAGGGAACAAAGACGAGGGAGCCAGGCTCTTTTTGGCAGTGCCTAGTGCCAGGACAAGAGACAATGGGCACAAATTAAAACACAAGAAATTCCATCTGAACACAAAACCCCCTGCTTTTTACAGTGATGGCAATCAAACACTGTCACAGGTTGCCCAGTGAGATTGTGGAGTCTTCTTCCATGGAGATATTTAAAAGCCATCTGGACATGGCCCTGGGTAACCTGCTGCAGGTGGCCCTGCTTGAGCAGGGGTGTTGGACCAGATGACCTCCATAGGTCCCTTCCAACCTCAGCCATTCTGTGATTCTGTGACAAATTCAGATACCCCACAGAGCAGCAGTCTTCCTACTTCTCAATGAGAAAACAGCAAAATACTCCACTGGAATTATATTTTCTGACTTTGATGAAAGAAAATGTTACGCATCATTAACAACATGCCAGCATATTAAAACCATATTATGCCTGTAAAATAAAGAACATTTTTTCATCCATTGCCATCAAATTGATGTCTGCGTTAATCTGAAAAATTAAATAAATCCACATGGATCTCCCAATTA
The DNA here is from genome assembly GCA_013401275.1 of Pandion haliaetus. Classification (NCBI taxonomy): domain Eukaryota; kingdom Metazoa; phylum Chordata; class Aves; order Accipitriformes; family Pandionidae; genus Pandion; species Pandion haliaetus. The sequence goes on along the minus strand of VYZV01031178.1, from coordinate 100,267 downwards.
GTAATGCAAAGTAGGTATATTCCTTAGTTTGAAATAAAAATATTTCTGTTCAAAGTTTGAGATGGAACCTGTACGCTTCCATGTTTCAGATTAAAACAAATTAGACAATTTCCAGTCAGAAACCTATGTTAAGTTGAAGGAGATGGCAGTATCGCAGATTGGCCATTCTGCCCTATAATGGCTCATCAGTCCAGGCCAAAAGTGCAGTAAAACCAGAGAAACATCTGTTGTTGGTCTGGTTGACCTAAATAAGCAAGAGGCATATTGTGTTGTTGGACAGGACTGGTGGCTGCCTGCAAGTGTGAAGTCTGGACAATCACAGACCACACTGAAGTGGAAGGGCATGCTGACCGTCTTTCTTTCAAACAAAATGAAAGAGAAATTAAAGCCTCACTTGTTTAGTGGTAATTGAAACAAGACAAGCCACCGCCCAAGGTGCAACACAATATAGGAAGGCTGGATTGGAAGCTCGGCCCTGTGGCTGGAGGGGTTTCACTGGAAATTGGTTGCAAAACCAGGAAACGGAGCAATGGTTTGGTTCAAGCTCTGCATTAGCTTGTGGGTGGAAAGAAGTACAAAGCAAGCAGGCAGCAGGACAGGCAGAGTGTGTGTGTGGCCCCAGAAAGGTAGCCAAGAATAAATGACTTTTTTTTTCTTCCCAACCCTGAAAAGCCTGGAAAAAGACCTCACAAACAAGAAGACAGCTTCTAACTGTATGGTCCTCCTGTGTTTTGGTGGAAAAAATATTTGGATTCCAACAAACAGGTCTTACCTGACTCGTAAAAACAATTTCTGCTTGAGGCGACCCTACAACTCTCTGAACTTTGGCTTCCTGCAAGGAGCAGCCTTATCTAACTGCAACGTCATATAACCTACAGCGCTTAAATCAGTCTCCCATAAAGCCGGCTAGCATCCCATCCCGCTATCAATTAGAACCCTTCTCACAAAACAGTCTGAAAAAGATGTGTATTACAACCTTGGAGCTATACAGCTTCTCCCAAAAAGTTATGAAACCTTTCTTCCTTTAGGGATAAACAGTAATGCAACATCTAATTTGTATTAATATCTCTTTCAGCTGCTTAAATATTTCCAGCCTGATGAATTTTTTAAGTTGTTTGGATTTCTCTGAATGTATTAATCTTCCACGCCTGTTATTTTAGTGTAAATGGTAGATCACACCATGCTACTAGTGTTTCACATTTCCTTCTATGCTTTTTGAAGGTTCATGATTTGACAGCTTTTTTGAAACGGTAAAATATTAGTCAACTGTCCTTTAGATGGTTCTCCAGGTAAGGTTTTATGTCTGGGTGGTCTGTGGCGTGAAAAAAAAAAAAACCAACCACGTGTTGACAAAAAACCCCTCTTATGCGACTTCAGCTGTTCAGTGTACTCGTGGCTCTTGTCAAACAGAATTTGCAGAAATAAGTAATAGTGCACGGACTACTGCTTTTTGTTGCCAACTCGTCATGTCTAAATGCGATGCCATTTGTGTACAGAGCTATCCAGATGTGTGTCGCAGCTTGGTTTCCTGGGGCTGTCTGTGGGAACGCTTCAAGAGAAGCAGCACTCTCTACCCCAGTGACATGATAAATCCCTTTAGGATGCTACATAGTACCGGAGCAGCAAAGCTTTATTACATTTGCCTTAAATGTGTCCCTTTTCAGTTTGTCAAAAAGCCATCCTCTCTTATGAACATTTTCATGAAGCCCACAGAAAATGCTTTTTGTCATGTCTGACTGAACCCTTTTTAATTTGACAGTGGAAATTGTGATTCTGTAGTCTGAGCTGTTTGTTTGTAATCTGGGCTTTTTCACTCATACAATAGAAATAGCTCCAATTTGAAGGTGAAAATTCTAGCCCGCATTTCTGTGCCAACGCTCATGGAAGAAGTCTAGCAACACAGGGGGGCAGAAATGTATGCCTTAATCCTCTGAATGAACAGGTGCCTCATAGTTAAAGACAGATGAATATTTATTTGGAATATTTATATGGCAAATCCCCTATTGGTCCCTGCCTCTCACTGCCCTGTTGCAATGCTAAGGACTCAGATACCCAAAGCACAGCACGGCAGCTCCCCCATTTTTGTCTTCTCGTGCACCCGAGGGGTGGAAGTGGAGGGAAGCTGGTGGCAAGAGCTGAGGTGGGAAGTGTGCATAGCCCTTGGAGGTGGGAGGTAAGCCTTGATATGTAGGGAGAAGGGAGGAGAGGAGGATTCAGATCCCCCTGACCTTGGGATGGGCTTACAGATTTCAATCTTACGAACATTTGGAAGTTGCAGATTCCCTTGCTTTTGACTCCTCTCTTGCTTTTCTTTTCTTTTATTTTTTTTGACAATGTGCAGTAGTGGGGGCTTATAATTGCACTTTGCTTTAGCAACCATACCTGTGCCCTGGTGCAGCAGTGGGAGCTAGAACCACGGTGCGGGTCCTCCAGTTCCTTGTCCTGGGGTGGATTTCCCATGGAAGAGCTGGGCTGCGGGGCAGTGCCTGCTTTTAGCCTTGCATTGTGCAGGGTGAACTCCTTGTCGTGAGGGCTTGTGCACACTGCTGCTGGAAATGCCCACTGCCACAGCTGCTTGGGGACTCCTTCGTCCTGGTTTGGGTAGATGGGCTGAGAATGAGAGCTGGTGCTAAGGCAGGAGCCGTGAGTTATGGGGCTTGTCCTGCTCTGCCGAGCCTGTGCTCTCCCTCTTGCAGTCCCTGGCCACATCTCCAGCTGGGTGGTCCTCAGAGGACAGACCAGTCCTGCCTCCGGCCAGACAGGCACTGCATCTGCCGACATAGGTGGGCTAGGATGGATGCGGAGAGCCAGGTCCGGCTGTAGGTAAGGCTGGTTTTATTTCTGTGTGAGCTGCCACAAGCCTAAGAAGACATTTAGCAGAGCGTGCTCATGTAGCTGCCTTTTTACTATTTTTTTTTAAAGCTTAGGCTTTTATAGCGGAGAAAGTAAAGATGACAAGTGAGCTGAAAACATTCTGAGGATCAGAAAATTTGTAAAGGTGCTTCCTGACAGCCTTTATATTTTGACTATGTCATTCCTCTATGACATTTACAGTTACCGTGACAGTTACTATTACAATCCTTTAGGTTACTGTATGTGATTTTACAGCACAGATCATGGGTTGTTTACAAAAGGACCGCTGCACATGCTTAAGAGCAATAATCTGTAGAGCATGCTATATTCAAAAATAAAAAATAAAAATGCTTGAAGCAGGACTGCCTAACGGACTTACACATGTTTTCAGACCATACTGTTCTCCCTGATTAGCCCAGATTTCAAATTCCAGAGAGGGAGGGTTAAACCTCCTGACAGCTGCAAAAGTTTTCACGAAAGCAAGTGGTATGTGTATCATTAAAAAAATCCAGAAAATTAGTCCAACCCTTTCACAGCAACGACTGAAAGGCAGGAGATAATAATTCCTTAGTGAGATAATGTTTGTCTTGGGTGAGTATCAATGTGGAATCTTTTTTTTTAATTTAATTTTCAATTTTAAATAAAGGGATCAAAACTAATGATTAAACCAGGACCTCAAATAGGCTTCTTACTTATTATAGAAAGAGATTATTAACATTCATGAGGGCCCTACTTAAAACACAAAAGACTTCAAATGAGCTGAAGGATGAAGTAGATCCTGCAAACAATAGGTAACACATTAAGAAATACAGAATAGCATCAATTAGGCTCAATAACTACAAATATGTTGACATATTTCGCTACTTTTATACAATTTATTAACTCCACACACTAAAATCAAATGCACGCAACTGCAGAAGTAGCAAATTGGATATATCTAAGTTCAGTTCCTCTTTGACACCAGTAGCAGCTTTCTTAACCCTATGAGTGGAGGAAAAAGGCTTTTCATAACAGAGGCCATAATTTTTCAAATGTTGCTGGAAGGACAGTGAATCTGTAAGTAAAGGATACAGCTTGTCCACTTTTGAAACTTGGCCCAACAGAAGACAGCTATTAGCTGTACTTATGATTTCCAGCATGAATATTAATGTGGAGACTAGGTGTAAAAAAATCTACCCATACAGCAAAACCCTACCTGTAATTAGTGTGCTTTTTATGAGCGAGACTGAATGTTCATCACTTATGGCCATCACTTCAGTAAGGCAACTGAAAAGAGCATGTAAAGAGCAGCAGGACTGTATCTTGGGATATTAACAGTGCAGGAAGGGTCATATGTCTTCTGACTTCAGTGTTACTTGTATAAAGACTAAAGAATATGTAAAGTCCTTAAAGAATAAAAATGAATCTACATTTCCATGTATGTATTATTTTAATGAAAGCTGTAATTTTTTCTATTCTGTTTTCTATTTCTATTTTGTCCTGCTACACTATACCTTACACAGGTATTCTAGCAGGCTGTCTTGTTTGCAGTGGATAAGACTTATTTTGTCAGTCTGTTTTTCACAAACAAATTTATGTGCTAAAAATCTTTCCCAGCTCCTTTCAACTACACTGGCCCATACTGTCCCATACATGCCATGTGCCAGAGTTGTGGGTAGTATAAAGGGGTGTACAGCACTGATTTCGGTGCGGCCCCCGTGATCCGCCCCGGCAGAGAGCAGAATCTGACACCCGTGCAGGAAAATAAAAAGCCTTAAAAATGTGATCAGCAGTTTGGGAAGAAAGTCAACCGTGTGTTTTATGTGTCACCATTTCTCTCATAAGCCTGTGGCTGTGCCAGTTCAGAGGACGTACTGTGCCTTCAAAATTAATATTACAGTCAGATTCATCACTTAGCATTTATGCCGTGACCTTTTAGCTTGATAAGAGAAACTTTCACATTTTTATGTTATTTACAAAACTGTTTTTAATATGTTTTACATTCTTTTGATAACATGGTGTGTGGTTTTAGTCCTTGAGTAGCTTGCTCCGTAAAACTTCTAAAAGAACAAAATTACTTTTTAACATAACCGTTAAGCGCTCCCCTGAATTAGAACATTATTGACTAAATTTCATGCCTATAATAAAGCTAATAAAGTAGGTTACTGGAGCAGGATTTGGGATTTTAATTCAGGTTTATAAGACAGAAGGAAAATGGCTAATAGATATTGACTACCAAAGGTTACTGTGATGAAAGATAAAGGCTGAGAGACAGTTCAATCAGCATGATGGTGCGGAGGAACTTTTCCTCACACTGAAGATGAATTTGTGATACTGTGGATTGCTCCATCCTAAACAGGATAACTTTTCCCAAATCTTAGGTGGAAACTTTTAATTTATATTGCATTGAAACATTTTACATTGATATTTGTTGTTTGTAGGAATTGCATAATTCTTTGTTCATTATCCTTTGTAAAGTAAATCACTATACAAAGAGTAAACTCTGTGGAATAACTTTACCATGAAGTTACAAGGATGTTGCAGTAGAAGTAACAGTAAAAGTTCATCTCTCAAACAAATTTTGTTATTGCAGAAATGCTTTTGCTGAAAAATGAAAACACTTTTGACTGAACTCCAAAATGAAAAAAAAAAAAGTCAATAGCATTCATTGGCAAAACCATTCCATCCATTAACAGGGGAGGAACGATTCAGAATTAAAGATTTGACAGCATAAACTCAATATTCTTGACTTCAGAATTATATAATTAAAATCCTAGATTTATAACCTCAATCTTACAAACATATCTATAGCAAATGCTATCAAAACCCAATATGATAAACTAGGATTTTTATCTACTCCTAAGTTTAACAGTATTTTGGTCTAGAAAATATTACCATTGCAGAACGAAAAAAGTGCCTTGGGACTGTAGATATAATCTGCTTTATCTTGCTTATAGGCAGGAAACCATCAGCAATTGCTCCTAAAGTATATTTCAAATTTTGTTCCAGTCTGTGACTGGCTGATGTGGCTGATACAGATACTGATGGCCAAGCTCAGACTTGAGAGAGGTGGATATCACGCTGTCAGACTCAAATGCAATTTCCCTCACTGTACCCCAGGCCCAAGCACGGTCCCAATAAAAAATTAATCCTGTGGAAAACCCTAAAACCTCCAGGCTGTGAAGACATAGGTTTGGACATCTCCAGTTCGCTTTGGACAATAACCCTTTAGGACTGAAGAGTTGCTGGAACTGCTTGACACAACCAAATGCATCCTGCAAACTTCATACTTAGGACCATGTCCCACATGGGTGTAATAGGAGGGAATGTTTCTAGGTTCCCACATCAGCATTTTGGACAGAGAGTGATAAGGATTGTTTCCAAGCACTGCACGTGCTTCCAGCAAAATGGAAAACTCTATATGCTCTGGTTAATAAGCAAGCAGTACATCTGAGTAACGCTTACCAGGATGGTGATGACTCCTGTTGTTGGTTCTTAATATTTTTTTCTGAATAGAAATAGAAATAGGGCCATACTCACTAGTCTAGATTAATTCCACCTTGTAAAAAATGATAACAAAATAGCATTTGTTATGAAATTGAAATGAATTAATAAAATGAAGACATTAATCTGAATTCTCTTTACTAGCAGTTTAGGCAAATACTGTGAGGTACTTGATAGGTTTCTGTTCCTTAGATGTTACAAATGCTACCGTTTATTTTTTTCAAAATGGCTTTCTATGAATATTTTGCAATATTTATTTAAGAATGGTGTTTCCATAAAAATTTCCACCAGTGAACTTTTGTCCTGTTGGTAAACACAAACAAGAGGTTTTTGAGAATCAAACTTGCTTCAAAGTCTGAGAAACAGCCATTGAAATCTCTCATCTTTCCAGCCATTATTTGCCTTTCTTTTTCCTAAAGCCTACCTCAATCAATTGAACTCTTGCAAATGGCCCCTTTGCACTGTACTGCAGAGCCCTCTTGGCCTGGGGATAACTCTAGAGCTGCCTACAATTATCTCTGAGTGGCATCAGCTTCCAGGCTGGCACCTAAGAGAGGTAAATATGAATCATCTACTTTCCAGCCAGCATTTTTTGCTCCTTGCAAAATAAATGATGCAGTAACAATCCTAATTCCTCTAATTTTTACAACTAAGCAATTTTTTTAAAGTATGTAATTTGTACTATATTTTTATGTATATGTTTATTCACATGGAAAGAAAGAAAATTGGGCAAAAAAAAAATCCCTTTTAAGTTGCTGAACAAAGTAAAATTGCAATAACATACATAGGTGGAAGAAAAAGCACATTCATTCTGTTTTTTGATTAATAGACCATTTGCAGGAAGAAGTACTGTATTAGAACAAATGCTATACCAGGTAACAGAAACTTTCTTTGTTAAAAATTTCTCACATTTTTAATGAAAATAGTTTTCAAAGTGCAGACATCATCATATTGCTTATGCAAACTATTTGAGCTAAGCGAAGGACTTTTCAAAGAGTCTCCAAATCCTTTTTTCACTTTAGCAAAGACCTCTACCATTGATTTGATACTCTTTTTATGGATGAAAACATTATTCAAGAATGAGAAATGCTTCCATTGAAATCACTTATCAAATAATAAGCCATTAGCTTGTTTTCTTTCTGGAAGAGATGATGCCAAATAAATTACTTTTATTATAGGTCAAATATCACCGGTACTGAGAGCCTTGGACATAGTTTTTAAATGCTTCAGTGGATCTATAGCAATGCACTTTCTACTGCCGAGGAGTTCTGAGATCCCAGCTCATCAAAATGTATTTATTCAGCTCAGCTTACCCATTCAGATCCAGTTCAGGCCCCCTCTTCACAGGAGGAGAACTTCAGTGAAGAGTCAGAGGACACAGGAACAAAGAGAAGGGTTTTGTTTGTTTGTTTATAATTCTCCTTTGTGAGATCCCCCAGGAGTAAAAAAGAGAATAGTTCACAGTCTGGTAAGATCAGAACAGCAAAAGTATTTGCAGCACGGCACACAATAAAGCATTGCTTACTTGGAAATACTGTACTCCCAGCCAGCATCATCCTGTGAGACTCACAGATCAGCTCCAGACCCTGCCACAAACTTGCTTTGGGAGCTAAGATGCCCCTCACCTCCGGAGACTTTTCTTCCCTGGAGAGTCCTAAGAGACTTATGCAAAACAGACCTCACCCTCTATAGTATATCTGATTATATTTCTAATTTTTTCCTTTACAGATGGGTAGATTTTTAGATACTACTTTAAAATTTGAGGCTTGTTTTCATTCCCGGTGACAATGTTCATATCCCAGTAAATTTGTATTTATTTTACAAGCCTGTTTTCTTTAATCATGTCATGAAGCAGACTACTAATCCTCTCCTTCTGGATGGCTGCGGTGAGACCACACACTCTCTCCGCTCTAAGTACTAGCAGACTGGAAAGAGATGAGAAGACAGAGCAAGAACAAAATACCATTAGAAACCCAACGCTGTTTCCATCTGAATTGTTCTCATATGGTTCCTCACCAAGCCTGCAAACTTCAGGATCTTTGGTCTCTGTGGCCTCGCTATCAATCCTTTTTTTTCCACCGGTTTATCATTCCAAAAGTGATGGCAAAGCTGCATCCAAAGATCTATCAATTAGCCCTTGGAGGTAGTCCAAAACAACCAGTAGCCCACTCCATAGTTTTTGGTTAAGAGGCACTAAGATCAGAAAAGGACATATTGAGCTGATAAGCCTGAGTGAATCAAGGGCCTTTGTGGAGCACCTAACGAGAGAATTTTTGAAGTGCAGTATGCCAGTTATATGGAGGGATGACACTGAAGGGAAATAAAGTCTCTGTATTAAAGTGCTCATTGATTAGTTATTTCCAAAAGCACAACTAGGATCTATTTTGGGCACACAGTGGGTACTCATCCAAACTATGCTTTCCCTATTTCAAGCAAATTGGCAAGCTGGAAAAGTTTGGCACAACTACACAGACTGTAGTGGCCTCCATTTTAAAGGGAACTGCAGTTTGAATTTTAAACTCACCCAGAGATGATTCTGAGAAGAAACTTGTGTTTCCTTATTTGAAACTACAAAACGTTCAGCTTGATTTTGACAGCAGTGATATTGCCTAAAGGAGAAACAGATTGTGGTAAGTACTCCTACCTTGACATAAAAAGCTCCCTTTTATTTTTCCGACTAAGATGCCATAATCAGGGAGACATCTTTCGTACCATGGGTCTCACTTGAACATCTGGAAAGAAAGCTATAGTTCGGACACCTGGTTGTTCAGTTTGCACCATCTGTATAGTTCCTGGGGCAGAAGTTTTATACATCTACTGATGCAAGAGAAGCTGGAGAATCAGTCTGAAAGTGTTGTCAACTGTCCCCATCTCTGCAGCATGGCTGGTGACATTCACGTTAAATTTGTTTTGCCGTCAAGAATTCAGTTATAGTCTTTCTCTTCAGGACTGTAACTCTAGCTCCAAGTCTTACCTTAAACCCATGTTTTTTAAAGATAAATTCTATAAAATATATTGTTATTTTATGGACATTACAAGCACTCAGAGAAGTGATGCCTTGCAATACATGCTCCCCATGGTGGCCACTGGTGGCCCTGTTTACAGATTCTTCAGGTTGCAGTTCTTGATTTGGGCACCTTCCTCTGCCAGCATCTGAAGTTAGATGTCTGTGCCCTTCCTCAAATAACCTTGGCTGCTCCTTCTAGGTCTGCCTCTCCTATTGACCAACTTATTTAGCATCAGAGGTGCCTGGGGTTGAGGTTCACTAGTGGCATGGCCAGAACCATTCACCCGCTGGCCACAGGCATGTTCAGGAGCTGTTTGGGATCTCAGCCTGCCCCAGCCACAAGATTTGCTTTGGCACAGGAGCTGCTATGCATGGGCCACCCCTCGGGCACTGCAGCAACAGAAAGCCCAGCGTTGTGCACTACCAACCACAGGGTTTGCAGGAGAATCCAACTATTCAGCAGCTCAGAGCCATGCTATGGCACTTTTACATAAACCTGTCTCTTATACTTAATCTCTCCATTTTTCTATGCATAGAGTGTGTATTTTGTGATCATTATTTTTGTTCACACATCAAGCACACACACTCTAGGTCATTACCAGCCCCATGAGCTCTGTTCATGCCATATATCTTTACTATATATTCGTACTTTTCCTATCTCCCTACCTACAACATTTCTGGTGGCATTTCCAGTCATCTGTTAATTTCTGCTAGTCTTTTGATGGACCTCAGGCCTCCTGCTTGTTAGTCAATTCTCTAGCTGCCCATCTCTCATGCTCTCAAGCTTGCCTTTACTTCAGTTGCATAATCATAGTAATGCAACTTCTTCATAGCTTTGCTTCAGACAACAGCTGTCATCAAGGACAAAAAAGATGTGAGTCTTTGCTTACTACAGTCCTCCATGTCAGATTGCCTTCTGGGATATTATCCAATGAAATTTTCAATTTGTATATCAGTAACTGAAAGGATGTAGTTTATTATTGCCACTGATCACGAGTAAGTCTGAAAGTTCAATTTTTATTTGAAACAACCAATTGATTCAAGTGTTTCAAGCAAAGTTTCTTAGCTTCAACTGAAAAAAAGCTTTGGGTGGATGGTGAAATAAATCAAGAGTTTATTCGCTAGTTTTTAACAGCCATTTGCTCAAGGTGGAATATGGCCTCTAGCACAGCATACGTGACAGTCTGTGAAAAGTGCTTGTACCGAGGAAGCAGCAGTGACTCTCTACTAATTTTACGACAAATATTTACCTTTATGTGTTGCATTATCTCTCTAGCTAACATCTTTGTTACCAGCTCCTCAACAAACTGGAATGAAACTGTCTGAAATGCCATGGCAGATCCAGATAAATGCAATCATGAACATCTTATTGTATCAAACTGAATATAAAAATGAATATGAAAATCAGTATTACATTGAATTAAATGAGCATTAGTGCCTGCAAAGTATTCCTTGTGCTCTTCATTTAAGCACTAAATTTTATTTATCTTCTCCCAAACTGTTCTTTTTCAAGATGTGTCCCAGGCTGTTGGACTGACAATGCCGAATTACCTTGTAGCCTAGGAATTTTAGGGAGGAATCTGGAGATTTTGGTGACTGGGCAGAGGACAGGTGGTGCATCTGGCACACAGTGAAAAATGTGGGAGGTGGTTTGGGAATGTAATAAGAGCACATTAGATGGATGTTTCTGTTAGAGTATTCAGTAGCAAAATATTTAATGGTGCTGACGTTTAAATTGTGATAATTAGATTTCCTAGTTAGCACCACATTGAGCAGAATGGGAACAGTTTATATATTGCTCAGAGCTATTATTTCAGACTGTCTGCAAACTCTGATTGGCAAGAATGACCTGGTTCATATTCTATTTATATATGAGTTTTATTTTGGCTTTAATGAAAGCTTAGTTTCTGGATCGCAGTTCTCTACCATTATGCGGCTCTGTGAGGATGGGAATCACAAAAGACTTGCTTTCAGCCAAGCTCAGAGCCCCTCTAGTGAGATAGCCCCACAACTCATTATGACCTTTGCAAATACTGGTCTGCAAATATGGCCATGACACCTACCATAGGTTTTGAGGGAAGGGAGGTTATTTAAATGTCTTAGAAGGGACACAGGACATTTGAGTAGAAAACATTTTCTTTGCAAAAAGCTTGCAGGAGGACCAAAGTAAACGCTTGCTGTTATTACCTCTCCAAGACATTTGTCCCCTTGCCATAAGGGGACACCAGGCAGAATGGAGAGCAGCACCCACTGTGACAGACTGGCAGTCTCCATATGATGGCCAGTTTTGCTGCCTTTTACAGTAATGGCGTGAAAGTGATCCAAGTGAAAAAACATCTTCTGCCAGCTGACTTCTTTTCCCTACAGTGTTTTTGCAACAGAACAGCTTTGGTGGATGGGATGAGGAAAGAATCTACTGTCCTGCACATTTTAAGAAATATTATGATCGTTCTCTTCTTTTCCTCCTTTGGGCAGGGGACTGGCCTCATCATTAACTGTTCCTTTGGCCCACATGGTAAATGAATTATTTCAGTTTGGATGTCGTTTTCAGAGTTTTGGGGAAGACAGCTTGTCTTCTGAAGTGCTGCCTGAGGCCAGCTTACTCCACAGCCAGGTGTGGCTGTGTGCAAGTGCGAGACCTGGAAGGAGGGATCCCGTCACACTTGTGTGGGGGCTCCCACCAGCTGAAGGGGCAGGAGCCGCCGCCTGGGATGGAAGGTGGGAAGGAGCCTGAAAGGCGGTGCATCTGAGGAGGTGGCATTGCTGAGGGAGGACCCGTTCATGGGAAAAGAGGGCTAGAGCAGGACTGGAGAGGCAGATAAGTGCATATGGGATAAATGGTGGGATGCAGGCATGAGTGGTGGAGATGGATGGACATAAAAGATCAAATGATATGGGTGAGAGCAAAGGGAAGTGAAAAGAGAGAGCATGGAGACAGGCAGTCTGTAGCCACTGGGGTCTTCTGCACTCCAAGAAGCCAGGCTGATCTGAGGAGCATCTCCGTCTGCTGTCAGTCAATAAGAAATCCAGTAACAAAGTGTGAATCTCACCTTCGCTCATTTCCAAACAGCTGGCTTACAGTCTAGTACAACCCCATCCACTGATCAGGAAGCAAAGATTTATGCTGTACTTGTGGGGATAAACAATACTGCCGCTAAAGTTCAAATTATGTATGCCTGTTTTTTGAAGAAATCATTAAGCCCTCTAGAACAACTCCACATGAGTCTTTCTATTAAAACAAATAAAAAAAAAGGAAAAAAGGAAAAAAGGAAAAAAGGAAAAAAGGAAAAAAGAGAAAAGAGAAAAGAGAAANGAAAGGAAAGGAAAGGAAAGGAAAGGAAAGGAAAGGAAAGGAAAGGAAAGGAAAGGAAAGGAAAGGAAAGGAAAGGAAAGGAAAGGAAAGGAAAGGAAAGGAAAGGAAAGGAAAGGAAAAAAAGGAAAAAAAAAGAAAAGAGAAAAGAAAAGAGAAAAGAAAAGAGAAAAGAAAAGAGAAAAGAAAAGAGAAAAGAAAAGAAAAGAAACAAAAAGAAAAGAAAAAGAAAAGGCTGTAGAACAGAGCACTCAGAATTTAAGAAAAGTATCCAGATTTAACAGGGACTCAACACAATCCCTATGCATGTGCTCACTCTGAGGCAGTCTTTAATTAAGTGATCATGTAATATTTCATCCACAAGACCTTTGCCTGATTCCACACACAGGGCAATGAGTCTTCACAATTTTTGGCGCTCTTGTAAAGCACATTTCTGTAGCAGGCATTGTATTTTGTTCTACATTAATTAAATGTATTTATTGAGCTGTAGTAAGTTAACAGGGGAACTATCTGAGGAGAAGCAGAAAGGAGGAATGATGTGATGAGTAACTAATCATAAAATTCTTATAGTGCCAGTTCCTACAGAGATTTCTGAATTTGCAAACTGCCTCATCTCTGTTTTATTTTTTTACTGTGCAAATCAGGCATTATTTATATTATTTGACCTATATATAGTAAGGGGTGAACTTTCAGAGCAGCCTTCCCCTTAGAGGAAGCACCAAGATTGTCTTTTGACCTGTATTATTGTTTACTTTCATGAAACTTTCAGGACCTGAATAATTCATAACTTTAGACCTGCTGTCAAATCTGGTCTGTGACAAGTATGTGAGCTGAGAGGCAGACTCCTCCCACCCAGACTTGCACTCGCACTCACTCACAGTTACTCAGTCAATCAGTCACCTGAGTGTGAGCACCCAAGCCACATTTCCCTGGGCGAAACAGATTCACTCCACATATGGGAGCTTGCAGAAGGTTTTTTCCAGTGTCTACAGCATTAGACTTGCCTAGAAGGGTTTGACATCCACGTTTGTGAAGCCTTATCCTGGGTTCCCAGGCAGGGAATGTCTGGCCGAATGGAAAGCACTGGTGCTGCTAAGCCAGGTCTGTAGGGGAGGGAGGCACCAAAACGCAGCCTGCAAGTTTCTGCTGGGTGAGCATCATCAGCTGGAGAGCCTTTAAAACCAAATGCACTGTTTCATCAGAAAGAATACCTCTGACCAGACACATACCCTCGAGCTTGAAGTATCTGCAGTCAATTTTCTCACAGTATGGAAGCTTATCATCAGGCAACTAATTCAGCTTTCCTCCACTGGGACAATAAATTCTATTTACTTACCTGTTATCAGCAACAGTAGTTGTTTTAAAAGAATGAAACAGAACATGATTGATTAGTTCTTTCTCCAGCTCTTTGAGGAGCCAAGGTTATTTTTGTCATTCATCATGCCACATTCACACAAGCACGATTTCTTTCAAGGTACCAGTGCGGCTATCATGGTAACAGAGTGGATTATTCAGCAATGTGTTAGGCATTAGTAGTTGTTTTTCTCCCATCTTCACTGTAACATGCATATAAGATTTCTAAGGCTACTGTATGCCTTACAGCTTTTTCTCCCATACTTTTTTTAGACAGGAAAACCTGTTGGTTTCTGTATAAATTTCAGTGTCTAGAAATAAACTGCAGTCCTCTGAACGAAAACTGGAGTTCAGATATCTCTCTTTGCTAGCAGAAAAGAATGAAAGTGGAGCCTTTATGTATTTATTTACTTACATATTCTTTATCTGTATGGGTAAACAGTGAATTTTCTCTTCCATTTTGCTGAAAAGTCTCTTACCGGGGCTTAGGTCCTTTCTTCTCCCCTGGCATTCTCTTCATGGAGCTGCAGTTGGTCAAAATAGAGCCAGCAGAGCTGCAGCCATGCCCTTGCTTATTTACTTGCTATTAAAGTCTGTCATTGGTTCTACAATAGACAATATAATTTCCCATTTGCAACAGGTGGCAGAGCAAATGCAATCCAGACAGGCACTTACCCGGCACAGCAGCTGTGGTTCTACTTCCCCTGGGACTTGCTCCATGAAAAAGTCAATACACTTCCAAGGCATGGTTTTTCCTAAAAACTGTGTGCTTGGATAGGGACAGCATACACCTCCCTTGCCCTGACCCCAGCCTTTCTTCTCCTTCACCTGGCATGTTCACACACTACCATGAGTCTCTAAGCCAAGGCGCCCTACTCAAGATCTGGAAGTCTGCACGTCAGTGCTGAAGATGAATATGCGCTCCTCTTCAGCAAGGTGAAGAGGCTGTTTTTTCCCCCAAAAAAGTCTTAAGGGAGTGGGGTGGGCTCTGTGGGCCATTATTTTGGACAGTCAGATGCTGAAGGGGTAACACCAATCCCACCACAGTCCAAGTCTTCTCTCTTTCTTCCTTTACTTTGCTGCCTTGAAAGCTCCTCGCTCATTCAGCTGTCTTGTGGAATAGGAAAATGGGGGAGATAAGGGAGGGGGGGTAAGAAGGCGTACAGGTGATGAGAGGGCAGATAGCCTAAGTGGTGCTCTCATATTCTCTCATTTTAGAAACACCAAATGTATACGCTGTCTCTGTCTGGCACCTATGAGGGTCTCATCTTGCCATTCCTGATCAGCAACAGGCACTGTGAGAGAGTGCTGATGCTTAAACTCCCCTTTTCAAAGCATGTCCATGCTGTGTGGGATCTCACGTGGAGAAAGAAGACCCATGGGGATAGTTCTTGCCTTGAATAAAGAAGGATTACTGCTCTGTGTGGAGGAAAGGTGGGTGCATTACAGGACAGTCCCATTAAAAAAAAAAAATAAAAGAAGGAGAAATGACTGTGAATGAACTTCACTGAAGCACTCTGAAGCCCCAGCTCAATTTTCAGCTGAACTAACATTAAGATCACTTTTAAACTGATTTAATTTTAATCAAGTGAGGGGAGTAGGTAGACTGGTAGGTCTGAGGGGAAAATGAAAGAAATGCAACTAAGAAGAAAACCTGCTGCTGCACTGGATTCATCACACCTTGCACTAATCCATCCCTCCCTGCCCTGCTGAGGAGGGGGAGGGAGAGAACGGCTTCATGGGTGCCCAGCAGCCAGCCAAGGTTGGCCCACCACACCTCGCAAGCCGAGGATCATCACTTCTGCATGCCGAGCCCAGCGCTGCCCAAAAGCATGCACTGGGTCTTGGATAATAAGCATGGAAGCCTCCGGGCTGTCCCTTCAATGTGAGGTGCTGGAGCAAGCAGGCAGCCACGTGCGTATGGGCTGGCACCTTCAACCCCTTCAGCCTGCAGCTTGGAGCACCAAGATGGAGTATGGAGGAAGCCGTGCGCTCCCTGGCAGGCAGCAAGGCACCCTTGCTTGGGCGGCTGGGCTCCCTGGTGCTTTCCTTGGGATTGCCATGGCACGTGACAGCAAGTCTGCACTGGGTTTTCAGGACTGAACCATTCCATCTCGCTTAATGAAATCATCAGCTCCTTGCAGCAAGAACAGCCCCTGAGCCCAGGGAAACCTCTGTTTTAAAGGGACTCCAGGGTATTACTTTGACATAAGAAAATAATTGGCTGTAATGGGAAATGCTGAAGGACATGATGCCAAAAGGACTGTCAAGAGCACAGAATAAATACGCCAGAAAAAATGGAAAATACTCCATTAATGACTTCACATAATCAGAATTGTAGGCATTTCTGCTTAAAGATGTAAACATACATTTTCCAAAAGAAGCTTTTATTATGTTCCTTTAAAAAAAAAACCCCATCCTTTAAACATATAAAAATATAGGGAGGTGTACTAGGTCACAGAAGTAAAATAGAAGAATCTGTCCTGCTCTTGCTTGACTTGATTCAAAATGCAAGATGAAATCTTAACTTCTAAATGCTGTCCCAACATCACAATTTCTAGGCAGTTTACACTGAACATGTAATATGGTGGTGCTCTGAGCAACAGAAAAACAGGGACGCTGGTACACTAGTGATCTTTTTCTAAGGAAGAATTAGCCCTTAGCTTTTAGTAACAATCTACATTTTTCCATGTTATTTATAGCCATGCTTGTAGTTCTGAGTCACACATGCTGAGAAATGTGAATGAAATCGTCACTGGTTTTTTTGTTGCTTTCTGCAAACAGAAGTAACCTGGGACCTCCCGTACAAATGATGCTGCGCATGTTTCTGAATCCGTGAAACAAATGTCATGATGATTAAAAGTAGCTACAAAAATAAGGCTCCATCTACAAACCAAAGAGCTGTCCTAGCTTATTCTCATGGATTTTAAACACTCATTTTGGAAAAGCAGCTCTAGCAGGACCTTCATTGCAATCGAGTGACAGCATAAGCCAGAATAAATCGAGAAAAAAAACAGGGCTTAAATCGTAACACTTCTACATCTGTGAGTAGCAGACACCCTCCACCTATACCTACATTTGACCCCAGTTGCCAAAGTATTTGGGTATATTGGGAGATTTAGCCTTTTGGAAGCTGCAACCATTTTCTGCCAATTTATGCTATACTGCTATATTTTTAATAAGGTCATTTACTGGAGGGTTTTGGATCAAAACCCAGAGCATTCCCAGATTGGCACAGATTGCCAAGAACAATTGGAGATAAAAATAGAGTGGATGAGTCTTTCATAGAGGGAAAACTGAAATCTCTAAATTCATTTTTAATTATAAGGTCGCTGATCTGGGAGATGTGTGAGATATTCCAAATCTAATTAATGCTTAGCTTTTTTTTGCCTGATTTATTAATTCTTGAACAGATTTCTAATATTCCTCTGTGCTATTAAATACAGTGGGCCTGATTCTCACAAACAATAGGTTTCTCTCCCCTTCTGACGGCGCAAGGAGCCCTGAAAGTGAGCAAAACTGGCAAGAGAAAGTTACACTCCTTTTGCACGCTCCTATACTTTTGGAACAAGGCCGGAGTTCATTATAAGTGAGAATAAAGGTGGCTTTGCTTCTTAAAAGGGAACAGACATGTTCCTTGTACAGGAGCACTTGTACGTCTTTAGCACAGTTTTGGCTTCTGCATTAGTTTTGCTACAGCAAGCTGGACAGATAAAAGTATCTACAAAGAGAACCACTTGAAGACTATGTTTATCATTCTAGCTTAGTTAGCACGTGCCACCAGCCAAAGTATCCTAAAACATTCCTAAGTTCTCCAAGAGAGGAGCTGTATCCTTGTTCTATTATTTTATTTCGGTGCTAGTAGCAATGGTCTGAAACATGAATGTCACTGACTCTCCAAAAATTCACACTTCAGTGTGACTATTCATGTTAAGCTGGTTCAAGTGTATATCCACAACCTCATAAATGAAGGTCTCTCTTGAGACAAAATTAGACCCTCTTGACTACTTCTTGTATGACTCTCCAAATTCTCATTTAATTTACGTGGAGTAAAGTGAGCTTAAGCTCGAGCTTTGAGCTTAATGGTATATTCCCTGGAGTAAGTTCGGTCCAGTCACTATCATTGTCATCACCGTTATAACAACAGACTTTGAGACCTTGTCTTATTGAGCACCTATTCATATATCCTGAGATTTTCTTGAAGGGGAGCTTGAATTCAGCTAGCAGATTTAAATTGGCATCTAGTTTGATGCCAAGATAATATGTGTCTCTGCCTTTTATCGAAACAGGGAGATGAATACTACTGAACTGACTCAGAGACATGCACAAATTTGGATGTTAATCAGTTAATTCAGTACCTAAAACTTCCTCTCAAATTGATTGAGCTAGCATGTTTCCAAACGTAAATAATTAATTTGTTTTATGCCTTGCTTATTAACCAGCTCTGCTCCATTGTGGCCTGCTATAACCTTCAGTAAGGGAAACAAAATTGGAGGATGAGGAAAACTGGAGGAAAAATAATGATGAGAGCTGTAGGCTGTTCTCTGTTAGCACAGGGGGTTGATGGACCATCCATAGCTGTTTAAATAGACAGTGTCAACAGAAGGATTGGCTCTGGTGCCTGTGCATCATTTACTGGTGGAAAGTAAATCTTTGCAGTTGCTTGCAATGCAATGCCTTAAGACGAAGTGCTGTATCATAATGGGGAATTAGAGCCAAATTACGAAAAGCCTTGCTGCCCGCAACTAATCTGCAGGATGACAGTATTTTAAAAAATGGATAAATGCTACCTGAGCGGGGGGGGGAGGAAACTGCAATATCAGAGAAGACACAGCATATTTTCCCATCAGCAATAGAGGATATATCTCAAGTATTTAATATGTTGGCTGTTGTAATCATATTCAGTACAGCATGTGATTGTTTTATGTGTTTGATTTACTGTTATCTTTAATTAGCGGCAATTCCGTCTTTTTGAACATTAAATTAGTTTGGTTTAAGAATTCTAATGGTAAAAGTCTCAAATTAACAGAATGAAAAAAAATACATTCATAATGAACTAATTTTAGATTACAATAAGCTATTACAGGGAACAGAACAATTGTGTGCAGTAAAATGATCAGAATGAACGGAGTTCTCCATGCTGTACCAGGTTCCCCTGCCTCCCCCATTTTGGATAGACATACTTCTGGGCTCTTTCAAGCCCAGAGCTTTCCTTTCCTACAACCACAGTCAGTTTGTTTCAATGGAGACACTTCCTGAGGCTCAGCCACCCAGTCAGGGGAAGAATACGAGCAGATTGACTCAGACTTTGGATCATCATTTTCAAAGGCTAGAGTGACTGGAAGATTTTCCGCCACTTAATATAGCAATGGGTGTAATCTTCCAGAAGAAATTTCACTCTCCCACAGCCTTGTCTTGAATCTTCTGTCAAAGGAAATGGGCTTATATATTGCTAAAATATCTCAAGCAGCTTTTGACACTTCAAAGCATCAGTGTGCTCAGCACAACATGGACTAGCTAACACTTCCAAAGCGACTGTACACTGAGGATCACACTGCTTTAGAGACAGACAAAATTCTTCCAAAACAGATGTCAAAACTGACATGGCAACTGATCTCTCAGACAGTTCTGCAGTGTACTCTGACTGTCGCCTTTCTTAAACCTGCCACAGGGCAATGAACAGCATACTTGCCATTCAATACATGTATTTGCAGCTATTTTGTGATATATTACAAAACTACCTCTGCAAAGCCAAAAGGACACGTGAATGTAATTTATTTTTCCACAAAGCATTTGCTGTGTTCTTCGAAAGGTTAACCCGCCTTACTAAACTGTACAAACATTATTTCGCTTTTATTGACACTCTTTTCAGACCATGAAATGACTTGAGTTTTAATCTATTTTTTTTTTTATATTGAAAGGAACAGACTAATTTAATAAGTTCCACACACAGAGGTATTTCAAGAACATGTTTTCCAAAGCTCTTTCTTGAAGTTGCAAGGAGGGAAAGGATAATGGTGTGTCACAAAGAAGAAGTTATTGTTAAGATAAATACAGTTATATTTTACTGGGCTGATATTAGATTTTTTTTTTTATTATTCCAAGGTATGCCTAGAGACTGTGGCACAGATTTCATGCAGGTAATGCTCCCTGCTACTTGGATTGTGAATAGTAGGGTTATATTGTTCGGTTACCTTTTCTTAGGAAAGAAGAAAAAAATTACTTTTCCTCCCCCAAAAAATTCTGAAAGGGTGATTTCATCTCAGCACAAAATTCTTTTCCCAAATGTATTGCATTTGCATTCCCCACTTCACTTCTCATGGTGTGAGAAAGCAGCAGGTGGAGTACCTAACGGGGCTGGCTGCTCACTGGGGTAGTAGCAAACATTGTAGCCTCCAGTCTGGTGCTACATAAAAGGAAAGTGTAGGCAGCAATTTGGTCACTTCATTTTGCCATATAATTTCCGGAACCAATTTTCCATACTGTGCTTAAGGGGGAGTAAAGGTTCCCAACACACCTGAGCATCTCTGTGGGCCTAACTGCAGAAGCTGATAAAACACTGTATCATTGTAAGCAGCATCCCCGGCTGAACGAGTCGGATGGCAGAGCAGGGCTGGGGGCCAGGTGCACAGCAGCCTCCCGTGTTCAGGGGCTGCGGGTCCCATGAGGTGGTTGCCCAAAGGCTGCGACCTCTCAGGGGAATGAGACGTCCACCCAAATCAACCTTGCAGTGGCCATTCTTGTGCCAAACCAGAGCAGTGGGCTGGGTCCTCCTCCCATGGGAGGCTGTGAATCTGTGGGGCACTGCTCTGGACCAGGATGCTCCTATTAAATACTCCAAACTCTGAAACAATAAAAATATTGCGGAAGTGTGGGGCATTGTGATCCTGCTGATAGCAACTTATCTCTACTGATGATTCTACCCTGTATTTTCCCTGTGAGGGGATGACTCGAGGACGACAGGCCACAAATGCTGCTTCCAAATTCAGTAACGTATTTGAATATGTGTTTAAGTAACACTGCTTTGCTCTGTGGAAGTGGATTTGGCTATGTCTGCAGGCTCCTGGGTTTCATAGTTCATGAAATTGCTTCACATAGCAAAATATTAAGGAACTCATACAGATTATATAGGCTATATAGATTAGGAAAATAATGGCACACAGCGTTAGCTAGCTGTTGCCTGGTACTTAAAAGGAAAAATCCCAGCAGTTCAGACTGCACTACTGTGAGCCTACAGAGAATTCAACTTGTAAAAATGTGTTGGAAAAGTCTCTCAACCATCAGGCTGGTCAGACAGACCAGAATAATAACTTCAATCTATATCAAAAAACCTTCTAAATACAACTAAGGAAACAAGGATTTTGTTCTTGACAGAACAGTCCTGTCAACGCTGAAACTTGCAGCCCCTTTGTTTTTTTTCTCCCACCCTTTGGGCTGAGCTTTTGGTCATTACTAAACCTCAAATTGACAGAAGCAAATAATCTTTATGATAAGAGATAAGACTGTCCCAGGGTAGCTGCCTATCAAAGGTTTCTGCTACAAGTCTGTGCCAAAGTGATCAGTACTGGTGAGGCCACACCTGGCGTGCTGGTTCCAGTTCTGGGCTTCCCAGTACAGGAAAGACATGGACATACTGGAGAGAGTCCAGCAAAAGGCCATGAAGATGATGAAGGGACTGGAGCATCTCATATTAGGAAAAGCTGAGAGAGCTGGAACTGCTCAGCCTGGAGAAGAGAAGGCTCAGGGGGATCTTCTCAATGTGTATAAATACCTGAAGGGAGGGTGCAAAGAGGAGGGAGCTAGGCTCTTTTCAGTAGTGCTCAGTGACAGGAACAGAGGCAACGGGCACAACCTGAAACACAGGAGGTTCCCTCTGAACATCAGGGAACACTTTTCTACTGTGAGGATGACCGAGCACTGGCACAGGTTGCCCAGGAAGGTTGTGGAGTCTCCATGCCTGGAGATATTCACAAGCCATCTGGACATGGTGCTGGGCAGATGGCTCTAGGTAGCCCTACTTGAGCAGGGAGGTTGTCCCAGAAGACCTTCAGAGGTCATACCCAAAGTTTCTTGACTGGTCTTGTTTTTTGGTCCTGTGGAAATTTTTACGTGCTGCTTAAATTTTATATTAAAATGCAGCCAGTGACTACTGAGGTACTAGTTATAAGAACCAGACACCAGACCAGCATTCAGCTTGGGTCTACAAACAGGGAAATTTGTGTCTTTCAGTTAGCATAGCTTTAACTGACTCATATTAGGGAAAAAAAAAAGAAAAAAAAGTTTAAAAAAAAAAAAAGAGCCCATTTTTCACTCTGTTGATTTGTGGTGCTTCATTAACATCTATACCTTCAAGTGTCATAACAGAAGATCAAGTAGAATATATATTTCATAATGCTATATGTTACCTGAAATAAGCTTTCTTGCTAGTGTCTAGTCAAGCCAGTACACACCATCCACAAGATCTGTCTTGATGGATGGTAGGAAATACCACACATCCTAGGGCAAAAATGGAGCCCTATGTATGGTGCACACATTGAATAGAATGCTGTGTTAAATATGAGGAAGATAGTATTTTCTAACAACTACTTTACTGACTTGTTACATTTTTAGGGACAGGCTCTTTTAAAAAGAATTGCTGTAACTAAAACTATCCCATGAGTTTGATATGAGATGTTTCTAGAACTGTAAATAAGGCTAAAACTTTCCCACTCTGTCATAAAACCAAGTTTGTTTGTCTTTTTTAACATAACTGAATGTTTCTTCTGCAGCCTTTGACAGGTATTTTGTATACTGTTTCTTTCTGCAACTAATTAAGAATTCTGTTTAAAACTTGCTGCATATATTTTCTGATATCATATCGGCACCCTGCGTTTTCCTTATTTGAAATCTCTCATAGTCCCAAGGACAGACATTAGACCACACAGTCATCTTTTCTTCTTTCATTAGTTTAAACCTGTTATGGATGGCTCAGGGCTCCAGTTTTTCTAAGGGTATTTTCTCAGCACTTTCTGAAAGCCAGACCCATGTGTGAAATGTCAAAATCCCAACACATTTGGACATAGTGGGCTCTCTCACCAAATTTTAATGCTCCATAGAAGTAGCTTCCTAACACTAGACAAAATTATATGTCTTCTCCAGTGGGACAGCACTGCAAATATAAGGAAAAATATACACAAATGTGAGAGCATAATGTACTCAAATGTAAAAGTGTAATGACAGTTTTAACTCTTCAGCTGACGAGTGTTGATAACATTTGGTATGAGCAGCTAACTCAGGAGATGCATATAAGACGGTTGCAGTAATTCCTGTTATCTTTCCAATTAGGTTAAGGGTATTTGCAGTAAGCCACCACAGCTGGAAGAACCATGAGATGGAGAAGAGGTGAAGTGCTAGCAGCTCCAAGGCCATATCAAGCAAAGAGGAACAGGTGGGGGGAAGAGGAGATACCATATAAAATGATTTACAGAAGTCCTTTTAAGTTTTGGATGGCTGAGTATTTCAAATCATTATTTATACTGGATTCTGTGATATGAATCAAGGTAGACCTGTATGATACTAAAACTGAAAACTTTTTTATATTCTGTTGTTCAGTAGAAAAAAATAATGGAATTGTACTAAGGTACCAAATACATTTAATGTAGAGATTTATTTTTTTTAAGTAATGACTAGGACATTTTGCTAAACCTGAATTTTGAAACTATTATTTTTTAAAATTAAGGGAGAAATAAACATTTACGATCTCTGTAAAAAATACCTTTTATGATGCACTGTCTTACTTTCTACAAAGTCAAAAATTGTAACATCGTACAAGCTCTGCATGTCATATTAGTTCTCCTTTTACAGAATCTGCAGATTTTCTTCTAAGGCTTCTTTCATTAGTTCCTTACACCCAAAGACTAAGCAAAGACTTTCTTAAGTAGCAAATAAAACAATTTAGAGATTTAATGGACTGTCACTTGGAAGGAAAATTATCAAAATAGAGGCAGCAATTCGGTTTCACTGTAACCATTCTGCTCTCAGCTCTTCCCATTACCCTAACCTTTTGCACTGCAGTTAAAATACATTAACAAGAATGTGAACATGGCTAAAGTTATAACTTAACCTAGCAAGATTCAGGGTCATGTAAGGTAAATTTTATTAAAAAGTCCTGTTAAGGCAGACAGAATTAATTTTGTCCCATTCTCCCCTGTTGTATTCAACTGGGTCTGAACAGCAGCCATTCAATTTGCATAGAGTCTTACATTACCAATAAAGAAAGAAAAAAAAAATGGCACAAACTGCCATCAGGAATTTGACTTCCTTGCCTGTAAAGGGAATGACCATTTGTTCTCTGGTTAAAATATGTGGTAGTAATATGAGAAATATTCCTCTTTTATTGTTGCAAGCAGTGCATGAGTACTGGTAAAGGAAATTTCTGTTTACCTTTTCTCTTCAGAAATCAAATGAGATGTGTGAAATTTAGCAAGAGAATGTAAAGCTTCATTGTAAATTCAGTATATTTTTAGAAATGTGCTATCTGCTTTAAATACTTTCTAATTTGGATCTGAGCAAACAAAATCTGCTAGCTGAGATAAATACCTATGTAGGATGGAAAAGATTTTGGCTGGGATATATGTAATCATCCATATTAAGAACCTTTAATAAAGCACTGAAAACCTTCGTGGTGCTTTATCAACACATAATAAAATATAATCTTTAGGATTCAAATTTTCACTTAGGTTTCACAGATTAGAATAAAAAAATTCCTCCCTTGGAAAGTTGTGAATTTGGACACTGATCCTCCCCACTGTGACCGTCTTCCCCCACAAAACGCAGTGTGGTGCAGAAGTCCCCAGTGAGGGCTCAGTCAGGCTGCTTAGTGCCACATTCATAGAATCATAGAATGGTTTGGGTTTGAAGGGACCTTAAAGATCATCTAGTTCCAACCCCCCTGACATGGACACCTTCCAATAGACCAGGTTGCTCAAAGCCCCATCCAACCTGGTCTTGAACACTTCCAGGGATCAGGCATCCATAACTTCCATGGGTAATCTGTCCAGTGCTTTACCACCCTTATAATGAAGAATTTCTTCCTTGTATCTGATCTAAATCTACCCTTTTTTCAGTTTAAAGTCATTGCCCCTTGTCCTATCACTACATGCCCTTGTAAAAAGTCCCTCTCCAGCTTTCTGGTAGGCACCCTTTAGGTACTGGAAGGCTGCTACAAGGTCTCCCCGGAGCCTTCTCTTCTCCAGGCTGAACAACCCCAACTCTCTCAGCCTTTCCTCATGGGTGTTCCATCCCTCTGATCATCTTTGTGGCCCTCCTCTGGACTCGCTCCAACAGGTCCATGTCCTTCTTATGCTGGGGGCCCCAGAGCTGAATGCAATGCTTCAGGTGGGGTCTCATGAGAGCAGAGCAGAGGGGCAGAATCACCTCCCTCGACCTGCTGGCCATGCTTCTTTTGATGCAGCCCAGGATACAGCTGGATTTCTGGGCTGCAAACACACGTTGCCAGCTCATGTTGAGCTTCTTGTCAACCAACACCTCCGTGTCCTTTTCCTCAGGGCTGCTCTCAATCCATTCTCTGCCCAGCCTGTATTTATACTTGGAACTGCTCCTACCCATGTGCAGGACCTTGCACTTGGCCTTGTTGAACTTCATAAGGTTCGCACATACCCACCTCTCAAGCCTGTCAAGGCTGCCTGGGTGGCATCCTTTCCCTCCAGCATGTTGACTGCACCACACAGCTTGGTGTCATCAGCAAATTTGCTGAGGGTGCACTCAGTCCCACTGTCCATGTTGCCAACAAAGATGTTAAACAGTGTTGGTCCCAATACCGACCCCTGAGGAACACCACTTGTCACTGGTCTCCACTTGGACATTGAGCCATTGATCACAACTCTTTTGAGTGTGACCATCCAGCAAATTCCTTATCCACTGAGTGGTCCATCCATCAAATCCATGTGTCTCCAATTTAGACACAAGGATGTCGTGCAGGACAGTGTCAAATACTTTGCACAAGTCCAGGTAGATGACGTCTGTTGCATTTCCCTTATCCACCACTGCTGTAACCCCATCACAGAAGGCCACCAAATTTGTCAGGCATGATTTCACCTCCATGAAGCTATGCTGGCTGTCACGAATGACCTCCTTATTTTCCATATGCCTTAGCATAGTTTCCAGGAGGATCTGCTCCATGATCTTGTCAGGCACAGAAGTGAGACTGACTGGCCTGCAGTTTCCCAGGTCTTCTGTTTTTCCCTTTTTAAAAATGGGGGCTATGTTTCCCCCTTTTGAGTCAGTGGGAACTTCACCAGACTGCCACGACTTCTCAAATATAATGAATAGTGACTTAGCCACTTCATCCACCAGTTCCCTCAGGACCTGTGGATGCATCTCATCAGGTCCCATGGACTTATGCAGCTTCAGGTTCTTTAGATGGTCTTGAACCTGATCTTCTCCTACTGTGGGCAGTTCTTCATTCTCCCAATCCCTGCCTTTTCCTTCTGCGACTTGGGTGGTGTGGCTGGAGCACTTGCTGGTGAAGACTGAGGCAAAAAATTGAGTACCTCAGCCTTCTCCATATGCCGGGTAACCAGGTCTCCTGTTTCCTTCTGTAGGAGGCCCACATTTTCCCTAGTCTTCCTTTTATCACTGATAGAGCTAGTGTGGGCATCTCTGCACCTGCAGCAAACACCATCCCCAAAAACCTAGAAAGTGGTTCAGGTGCCTCGCTGTGAATGCCAGGAGACATCATATTGCCCGTAGGGTGTCCTCTTCAGCTTCCTCTCTAGCAGAATACAGGATTTCTGCAGGTACCACGTCATGTCTGCCTGTCCTGTGCAGATGATTTGGGTACCATTGGGCACTTAAGGCTCTAGCCGTCTGTGCCTAGGCAGCTGAATCTCATCCCAAGCCCCTGCTGCATTCATAGGAGTGAGTATCTAAATGTCTTCAAATATCTAGGCCTCAGCGTCTAAAATTTGGTGGTGGCACCAAAATAATTATGCAACACCATACTGCAAATGGTAAGGGTATTCTGACAGCTATTTTTAAATCCATTGTAAAAAAAGTCTCACCAAATTTGCATATTCTTAAGCTGGTTTTGTTAAACTCTTAAGCTTCCTTCTTGGACTTAATGTAACCATTTTAGCTCATGTTAAAGGCTGTGTATTTGGCTACAGAAAATTTTTTTAAAGATTCATTACAACACATTAAACATTATGCTCTAACAGTGCTTCCTTTCTCTTGGGCTAGGCAAGTGCTAAGCATTTTTAGGAGTCCTATCATGCCACTGCAGGAGGACGGCTTCTCTAAGCCTTCCAGACTTGTATTACAGCTAGGGAAGAGAAAAAGAGCCTGCGATATGTGCTCCCATCCATTCAGACAACTCAATCTGCTGTGCAAAGGGGTGAGCGATGACGTACTTTTCCCTTCGCCTCCTGACAGAGCCTGCCCTCACTGGGCAGCACCTCACTTTCTAAATCACAGCCCCTGTGGGATGGGGAACCCCAGGTCCTGGTCTCTGATCTCAGGGTCATTCCCACTCATCTCTTCTGTGGTTGACCAGGGGAAAACAGCCCTCCAAAACCAGAACTTGCTTGCCCTTAGCTGCATAGCATAGCTGAGAAAAGTGGAGTCAGCTTCCTTAAGACCTCCCTGTCTGGTTCAATGAATCTTGCCCTGCTGCAAGTCACCTCATACGCCTCCCTCAGGCACCTAGCCTCTAAAGAGGTCAGAGTCCAGCCTTAGCTCCTGTACTAATCCTTTCTTTAGGCTGGCTGGAAACAGCTCTTTGCTCAGTGAATGGTTTTAAATCACCTCCCTCAGTCCTTGGATTTCACTGTGGTCAGGATGTGTCTAGAATGAAGAATTGCAGCATCCGAGTTAGAAGCACCCAAGGCTTTTATTAGCTATGGTCCTAAGAACCTAATTCCATGGTTTAATCATTAGATAGGTCTTCCTGCTAGAGATCAAACTTCAAAGTCAGTCTTAGGTCAAGTTAACATTGTTTGTTTAATAAACGCTCCCCCATACCAAACCATGTACTGTCAAAAGGTTAGTGATCACCCACCACATTGCTTGCCTTTTGCACCTATGGAGTCAATTGGCTTCAGATAAAATCATAGTCGAGAAGTGTTTTTTCCATTAAGAAAAAAACTCACCTTCTGGA
Source organism: Pandion haliaetus (assembly GCA_013401275.1). Taxonomy (NCBI): domain Eukaryota; kingdom Metazoa; phylum Chordata; class Aves; order Accipitriformes; family Pandionidae; genus Pandion; species Pandion haliaetus. The sequence continues at coordinate 72,106 of VYZV01031178.1, read as the reverse complement.
AGTTACAAGTCATCAGTAAGACGTAACAAATAACTGAATGAAACTTGTCTCAGTTGTGAATGAAACTCATCTCATTCAACTCAGAAAGCTCTGTGGCAGCAACGCTGAGACTGAGTCTCATAAAACGTGCTTTTTCCTTAACTGATTTTACATAATTATAATAGCCTTCCCCTATATTTTTGGGAGGAATACCAGAGCTTGATGGTGATAACATTTAATACAAACCCTTTCTTCTATGTGAGTTTGGGGCACATGGAGGTTCTATGTTTTGGGTACAAGAGCTACATAGAAGCTGAGCATTTCTCTCATTTTCTGCAATGGCCAAGTTAAGGATAAAGGAATGCTACCGCGGGACTATACAAACAGGAAAGCTTCAGCAACCTGATAGACAAAGACCAGCTTTTCAAGAGATATTTGAAGTGACCAAGGAGTGTTCAAAAAACTCTGTCCTTACAGAGTTCAGTCTTGGACTCTTGGCAGCCAGTATTCCTCACAATAGGAGGGAGATTTGCCAAGGAATTTTGGATCAGGTCTCTACACTTATTCTAGGCTTTGAAATCTGTTTTGCAACCCATGGAGGAAAAAATAGGGAGACATTAAAACCATGAGTCAGAACCGTCCCTAGAAGGTGTAAATTAAAGGGTTAGAAGACATCTCACTTTTAAATATTATTCACATTCAATAAAGAAAAGCAGCCCCTTGATGTTACTCCGACTTTCTGATTTAGAGTTCAGTAATTAAAAGCAGCTATTTTTAAAATTGATGTTTGTTAATCCAAGATGCTGTTACTTTGTGTTTCATTCCAGGCAGCACTTTTATAAGTTTGCTCATAAAAAGCACCCCAAAAGGACCAGTTTTAAACTGAAAATCCTGTGAATATTTATCTACTGGATTTAAGATGTGATGAATTTAAACAGCTTATGAAAATGCCAGCAAAAGTCCTCCAACTTTCTAGCACTGCAACAGATGCGATATAAATTGGAAATAAATTTCTTTCAGAAGAGACAGCTTGCATTGGAAATTGTACACTCTCACTGGGACTCCAAAGGCAGAGGGAAAAAAAGTTGTGATTCTACCTCGTTGCATCCCTCCATGGCTGATCATCCCAGGGGAGGGAACTGGGCACTCTGCATTGACTGGAGGAGGAAAATCCCTAGACCCTAATTTTTTATCTGATTAGATAAATATAAATGGTCATTAAGGTGAGATTTGAAACTTGATGGTGTTTCTTTGTCACCCAAATACAGCAGTGACAGCCAGGTATTTCAGACCAGCTGTGGGGAAAAGCAGCCTGAATAGCATTAGGATAGATTAGCTGCCATTAGCTGGGCAGAAAAGATACCGGAGTTAAATATTTGAGTTGGGTATGTGAGATTTTGAGTGTCAGATTATGGGATTTTTAAAGAAGACTTGATCCCTGTCTGCTGATAATATTTTTGACTTATTTGTTTAGTCTTAACTTCATTTTTTTCTGCTTTACTCCACTTATTTGTAAGTTCCGCCTTCTTCTGTTCTTCCTGTAGAACTGAGCTGTAATATTTTTAAAGTTTCCTCTACTAGAAAGAAGGTTCAAAACGGGAGTATGTCTTTATTCTAGTAATATTCAAGTCACCAGGTACCTATTTAATGGGTCTTGCTCAAATGTTCATGGTTATACCTATCTCTAGATCTGGAGTCTGAAGAAATTTTCCACCTCCTCTGAATACATCAGCAAAGGGGTGTTGGAGATCTGTTTTCACAGTGTGGAGCACAGTCTAGTTTCTAACCAAAGTTTTTAGGACAATAACAAGTTTTCTTCCATGAAATAGGTCTAGGAGACATATGTGACTCTAGACTTTTCTTGGTAGTGTAGCTGTACTTGCAGTTTTTATTCCTCAGTTTGTTATAGGCTGCTGAGAAGTTCTGGAGTGTGAGACATTAAGGGCTGTATTGCTCTCCCTGTTTGAACCTAGAGACTGTGCCTAAGATGGCATGGGATAGCCCCCAGGAGCAGGTCCCTCAGTACCATTTAGTTTGCCAATCCAGAATCTAAACTTGCATGTCTTGTAAATTCAGAGTTTCCCAGGAAGAAACCTCTGTGACCAGAGGATGCCAGGTTGGAACTTAAGTTATATTACTGTGCAAGCACGTTTGCCAAATGAAACATGAATGTAGGAGCATCATTACATTTGGTCTGAGAAATTCAGTAGGCAAGCAAGACTTTGCCCAGATAAATTATTATAGTTTGAATATTTCCATTCTTGTGAGTTTGAATTTTGTCAATCTTTCACAAATATCTTAGCTCATTTGTCAATAAAAATGAGAAGTGTAAGTTCAGCAGCATGTCAACACCTTCTGTTTTGTCATCAACTGTGATAAGGTTAACCTTGAATATTTCTGAATTTATTTGGAAAAGAAGAAAAATGACATCTGTTTTGTAACCTCACATCTTCCTACGCTTTTTGACAACATGCAGCATTTTCACTGAACTGCAAGATTTGCTCGTGAAAGCTGAGCTAATCAGAGGTGGCTATCCAAAGTTCAGTCAATAAATAGCTTGGCTTTCTAGCTTGCAACAATATAAAGGGAGATCAATAAGAACTATGAAGATTATTTCTCTGTTTCCTTCTGCTTCATGTTAAGCTGGCCATGAAGGACAGACTGCTTCCCTTCTATCAGTTTTTTGTCCTTAACTATTATGCTGCACCTGTTCAGTGGATAGAGAGAAGTGTATGTGAATACTAGCCTCTGAATATTTGCATTTAAGTAATACATTCCTAAACAATACCTGCTTATAGCTTTTGCATATTTACTATCAAATCAGAATGCTTATCAAGAAAATTATGTAACTTCACACCTTAGGGCATCCATGGATTTTTTCTTAGTGTTCTTAAGAACTGGCTCAGTTATGAATATGTAGACCAAATCCCCATCCTGAAAAATTCCTATCAATACTAAGAGCAAGCTTTTATTCTCAAAACAAGTGTGTAGTTTCTACCTTAACAACATAAAGCACAGCTTCAGTAATGTCAGCCCACGTGGAGCTTGTGAAACATCCATTATGTCAGGTTACTTTCTGGAGAAGGGTTTAGTAAATGGCTGTACTGAAATAGTGAGGAAGTGTCCAGTTTGAATCGAGTGTCAATGTGAAGATTAAGCATTGACCAATGTGAAGTGAAGGATATTTCTGAGGCAAAATGGAAGAAGCAAAGCCAGCAAAAAGAAGCACAGTTACATACTTAATATAGGCTGTATAGAGAAAAGGCAGGGAGATGGATCCAAGAGAAACAAGTCAGTTTGAAGCGTTTACATAAAGGCCAATTATCAGCAAAACCAGTGTCTGTTGATGTTGGGGTTTTTTTTAAGCATTGATTTAAGTGAGTATATACTTTAGATCTCTATCTAATCTGCAATTAGGGTTATTTGTGACCAGGCATTTAATGCAATTTTAAACAGAGGACTAAGATACAGACCAGAATCTGGAAGAAAATACTTAATATTCATAAAGAGTTAAAGATATTTTAATTGTCAGGATGGCTGAAATTCCAGGAAAGGGTCTGGGGAAATAAGCCAAAAAAATCTTGGAACAATTCTCTTTGAATATTCATTGAGGACAGAGAAAGTCTGAGAACAGGAAAACTTCAGAAAGTATCTCTGAAAAAGAAATTTGGGGAATAAAACAAAAACCTTAACTCCAATACCTAGGAAGAACAAGTCAAAAGTGTCATGAAATGGTAGGGTTTTTTTGGTTTTGGTTATCTGCACCTCAGTGCTGAAGAAGTCTGTCATTGCAGCTAAACTTGATGTTAGCTGAAAGTTTGGGCTAGTGGGTAATGCAGTGCCACAATCCAATATTTCTGTTAATAACTTCCATCTGCTCATCAAACTTGATGCTATAAGTCCATATCAACATGGGTGCAGTGCCGTACCAACATGGCTATGTCACCTCTGTGCCCTGTACACCCAGCAGGTCAGGGTGCTGTTTGTCCCGTACAGGGTTCCCAAACCTTCTGAAACCACTAGTTAATCTAAATAGTTAGTCTAAATGTACAATTAAACTGTGCAGATTCACGGGCAACAGCTCCAGCGGCAATGGGCAAGTCCGTACCCAGTTTGGGTGACTGCAACCTAGGTGGATGGAAACCACTGTTGACACTTGCTTGGAAGTTTCTTTACAATGAATCATTATGTTACACAGGCCTGTCTTTGGCCATGCTGAGACAGGAAAAGCAACTCAAGCTTTAGCAAGAAACATGAAAAAGGCACTCCAGAAACTCCATAGCATCTATCTTCAGTGAAGCCAGGAAAGCATTTTCTAAGATTCTCCCTGCTGGTCTTCATCTTAATGCAAAACCCCCAAACCAACCTTTCCCAAACATCTATCCCCACTAGTTTAACATCTACTTGCCATTAATGAGATTGACTTGCTATTAATGAGATTGACTTGCTCCTGTCTGCAGCAGGAAGATTTGCAATCTGCACAGTATGGTACACAGCTTGATGAACAGTATTAAATGCACCCTTTTGTATGGTATAGCCAAGCTGTTAAAAATAGAAACAGACCAAAGCTGTCCTAAGGAGGGTTTTCTCTTTCTCCCACCATCACATGAAGCTCTTCAGACCCATAATTTAACTGTTTGTCTCATTGTAGAGGTTCTAAAAAAATTGTCAAAAGACTTCAGCTAGTTAGTCTGCAATTTAGCTTGAAAAGTTTGTTTCTTCCCATTCTTTCTAGTTTTTGAATAAAGAGATAAGGGATAACGCCTGCTTGCCATGGTAGGTACATGAGCTATAATTTGCAATGAAATATCATGAACTGTGCCATACTACAGAAGCTTTAATTAGAGTAATTTAAACACATTGTAACTTACCAGTGATTTTGCATTCAGTATATTTTAAACAGCTGAGCCCTGAAAAAATTGCTCACCACCACATATCAATGGGCTTCTGCAGCTGTGGAATCACACTCAAATCGAGCTTGCACAGGCAGCCAAATTATTCTTCAGGAGCTAGAGAAAATCAGAGAATGACATCCCTAGAGACAGACTGTTAAGAAAAATTAACTGTTAGGTCTCTTATGTGATTTTTGACTATTCATACCTGGATGGCAGACTTCAAGAGTCTTTAAAAAAAAAAAAAGTTCCTAGATATTTCACCTGTTTTTCTCTTTAGCCTCATACATTTGCTGTTCTCCACTGGGGCAGGAGGTAGCTGGCCAGTCTGTACATCAGGCCATGAAGATGTCCCTCTAGTCAGCCAAAGCAGAGAAGTATACTCCAAGAGAATATGCTATTAAGACTAATGTGAGCATGGACTCACAGTAGAAAGGAGAAGATACCAGGTACTACTGGCTGGCAGTTTCAAACCAGCTGTTTGTTAAAGGATAATCTCACAAGACTGTAATTAAGAAATTAATATGATTCTGAGTGAAGGAATGAGGGCTAGATATTTTTTTTTCCCTAACTCTTTCTTGGCAATTACATTAGCATTGTATATATCCCCAGTGAATTTTATTATGTAGGCCCTTGCCACTTCCAAAAGCTAGAAAATATAAAAAGATTCTTTCATTCCTTGCACAGCTGCTTAAATCAAGACCAGCTATGGGTAGGAGACATCTAATTTGATTGCACTTTTACACATGCTGCATAAGCACTTAGTGGTAAAATATATAGGAGATTCAGCACCAACATCACCATCCCTACACCATGTCTCCATAAGGCACCTCGCAAAGGCTAGTTCGTATTGTGCATCTGGTGCAGGTCTAAGTCCAGGCTCATGCCAAAGATGCATGCTCCAAGTGCAGAAATCCTTAGGCATAGACCACCAAGCATATCCTACCCTGTGGCTGCCAGCAGAGAAGCAAACAAACCTATCATCTCTGATACGTAGCAAAAAGAGAGATTGGTGGGCCACAGCTAACTGTCCATCTGCCGTTAGTTGTTTCTGCACGCCAAGCGTGAGGACTAAGCTGAGTAGCTGGGGTTCACCTAAGCAAAAGTGCTGACCTCCTTCTAGCCAGGGCCCATCAGAGGCTGATTTGGGCAGAAAAGTGGCAGCTCAGGCACCAGACGTGCAAAACCCTAAAGATTTCCTTTAAGGAAAGACCAGCCTGTAAATAGAAGATTTTTACACTTCAAAGTTTAGAAAGGTTAACATCCTTGAGATTAAATGTTCACCACAGCATCTGTAAATGGTAGAGAAAGGTATCAAATCTGTAAAGGGCATGCAATTTCCACACAAAAGCAAGGGATTCCTCTGAAAACACTCTCTCCAGGCAAGGATTGCTCTGATAATATTTTCAAAAGACAGCACAACAAAACAGCTAATCATTATAGGCTTCTGGAGGACACCCTACATAGTTAATTCAAACCTAAACCACAGAGGAGTAGAAGCACTTTATTCCAACACCTTTGCTCTTTTTTTTAAAAACTACCTTTTTGAAAATGTAATTGAGTCAGCTGTTCAAGTGACAGCATTCACAACAGGGAAAGGATGAGTCTTCACTGAGTGATTAAATTCTGGGGCAACTCATTTAGACAACCATAAAAATATTTTATTGCAGATTTAGTCCAAATTCAGGAATGTGTTTGTGTCATAGGACGAAAGAAGAAGAAAAAAAAGAAAAATAAAAATGAATACAAGCCTTTAAAATACATTTTTCCTCTCTTGGGAGCATTTGAAAATTGTAGACTTTTTCTGAGAGAGAAACTTATCACAGGACAGCCTCTCATTGCCCACCGGGCTGTCCCTTCACAACTCTCAAAACTGTGAGTGCCTTCTGCCCACACAGCAGGCAGCAAATTTCATTAGTGTGCTCCGACAGGAGACGGATTAGCGGGGCTGTGACTGCACTAGGGATGCAAATGAACCCTTGCTTAGTTCAAATACTCATTTTATCAATAGAATCAATAAAACAATAATAATCAAACTTCACAAAGCGATAATACTAAACAAAAAATGTACTTGAATGACTGCTGACAGCACTCACAGCCCACCACAGGGATGCATCTTGCTTGCACAATGAGCCATTACAGCTGCAGCCCTTGTATGGCCCCAGGGAGGTCAGGGTCCCACGCACTCCCCCAACAGGGAACCAGGAGAGGACGCCCCGTTTGACTTGGATCAGTGGTAGGGATAACGTCATGCCAACCACAGTCCAAATGGCAGTAGCACAGCTAGCTTCATCTCAGGTCCAGTAGTGAGGGCCCAGTGTTTCCTCCCGTGAGGATCTTCTCCCACAAGATTTACTTCACCACGTGGGGTTTATATCACCCTGTGCTGAACATTACACAGGTCATCCAGTTGCTTTTGATGGTTTCATCCAGTCGTTACCCCTTGCATCTAGCAAGGAGTAGGGTGCCAAGTGATGGTGGTACAGATGCCTCCACAAGAGGCATCCTTTGCATCAATATTGCAAACAGAGGTAAAGCTAGCTAAGGAGTCAGGGTAAAGAGAAAACAACCCAGCTCTGGCCACCATAAATGAGCTGGGCCCACTATTACAGATAAATTCCTTTAACAACTGTATTTACTTAGGAAAAGAAAATAGCCTTGGTTTCTGGATATATAGCATAAGAAGATTTGGGGATCTTCCTGTTTTACTGGTCAATCTATCTTTCATTTGACCTGTAACAAAGCTTGAATGAAATGTTTATCATAAAATTCTTGTCAGCACTGTATAAAGATGTCATTAGTTATTGTGACCTAACGCAATGCAATCTATTTTTTTATGATTAAAAAAATATGAAAGCCCTAATGCACTAGGGAGAAAGTTATCAAGAGGGATTATAGTACAAGACTTGGGAGTTCCTGCAATGTAATTGGCATTCTTCCTTTGAAGCATGATTAGAGAAAACAACATTTGGTAGCAGCAGCAAGTTGTGCAATGCCATTATTTACTGCCTTAGCTTCCTTGCCTTCTCAAAGGTCAGTCTACTCTTACAAGAATAGTTACCTAAACACTCACTGTTCTGCCTAATCATATTGCTTGCTTAGGGGCACATATTTAATACTAGTCAATTTATTAATTTCAAAATGCTGGAAAAGCCTCAAATCAATTGGACCTCTCCCTTTAAAAGCAACACTGTTAAGAACCCACTTTTTCTGCAAAGCTTTATCACACACCTTCTGATCTTGACTTCATCTCTAAATGCCACCGATAGCATCTTCTCAGAAAATTTCAAAGCACATGCAGGGAAAAAAAAAAAAGGAACATTGTGAAGGAAGTCACACCTAGCCCTAGGCATTTATTCATTAACACTTACCTGAGAGTGTCCAAAAGCCTCAGGTATTCTGTGTAAGAAAATAGGCTGAAGCAGTAAATCTTTTGAGGAAATTTTTGGCATTTCAGCTGTATCAATGTTTGTCCTGCTGCCTTCCCAATCTATCAGATAACCAGTAACTTGTAGTAGTTCAACTCTGGGTTTTTTTTCTCCTGAATGACCACTTTATTCACCACAGGTGCAGGTGGGTCACATTGATGAGAAAGGCTCAGTCATGTGAATTGGATTTGGTATAAAAAAAACCCATCCCAGGAACTCAGTTCTCTGTGTAGGTGGAGTAAGTTTTGGCTGAAAGTTTTGAGTATGTATAGCCTGGTAGGTATTGCTGATCAGAGCTTTTAACTTAAAGGATTTCTAGGTATGTTGTTAGTATTGCTATTAGCAGGTAGTTAAATTCTACTTCATAACTGTTTTCCTGGCTATAACCTTGCTCTTTAAAGAGCTGTAGTTGGTTATGCAAATATGCTGTGCACAGAGAAGTGGCAAGTTATGTCTCCTGCTAATGTGTTTGAAAAATGGTTAAGGGTAACAGGACTTTGTGAGCTGGGAGAGAGGAGACAGAGAATGGTGTGATCTGAGCTAATTTGATATTAGTGAGGGTAAAATGCAACTATTACATACATAAAACCCAATTGCTCAGCATGTTTGTATTGTGGCTTTCTATTATGGCTCTATATTGTACCTTATGACCCTATTTTTACTTCTAAGGGAATGTCCCTTTGAAATGTGTTCCTTGAGGTATAAGATGTATTGTAGTGCTGTCCATTAGCGCTGGCTTATATAGCAGGAGGTAGCAGTCTGCTATGAATCTAGATTACAAATTGTTTGCATCTTTCCTATTTTAAATCTCTGTTCTCAATATTTTTGGCTGTGTCTATTTGTGATGCTGAAGTGATTAGAGAACACAAGAGGAGCAGAACCTAAGTTTATTTGAACTGAATCTGTATCCCCTTCCTTAAAGGAAGAGGGGGAGATGATCATAAAAATAACTTTTTGTTTTCCTTTTATTTGATTTTATTTAGCTAATGTCTGTCCTTGAAGCAAATTGGCCTCAAACACCAAGTTACTGGTTAATGTATGTTTGTGGAAACCTGACCCTCTAAGATATAGCTATTTAGTATGCTGGGCTTTCCTGTTGTTGTGTTTAATAGGCCTTCAAAGACATGCAGCTTGAATAATAACCTAAATCTAAGGCTGTTACCAACAGGCTATAGCCCTAATAAGCTACTGCCACTGGGAATAGTTAATGACAAAAGTGTCCCACTTATTTGTAACTTGTGTGTGTTATTTTTGTTTATGCTTTAGCATTTGCTGTCATGATGCTTTTCAAAAAAACAGCACAGTAAAGTTTTTCTCTCAGCCTTGAGGTTGTCCTTTAGGCTTGGCATGTGATTTTGATAACAACTTCAAGATGAACTTGGTATTTACTGGAACAATGCCAAGTCAGTAGCTTTGAAGTGTAAATCTCCTGTTTTGTTTGCTCAAGAATTGCAGACGAGCACTGGTAATGCAGGTCTACCTTGCCCTGAGAGTACTTGGTAGCATGCCGAGGGAGGGTAGCCTGTAGCTCAGAGCATTTCATCACCTCTGGAGACATGTCTTGTGGCTTTACAGCATTGCTGCGGGACTGGGAAATGCTGCTTGGGTAAAATGTATGAAGAGGAGATCCCTTTGCCCTTGTCCCTCGCTGACCTCTGGCTGCCTGTTCTGTCTTGCTGCCCTGAGAGCCTGTCTGTGGCTGCTGTTCCTTTTCACCTATGGAATAACTGTCTTAAATCCCATTTGCCTCTTTTCCACTTGGCTATGCAGTAAGTCTGCTGTGACTTTCCTTAGGCTTTCTAACCGCTTTAATAAGAGCATGGCCTTGAGAGATGTCTTAATCTGGGAAGCCAAAAGGGGGCTATTGGGAGGGGGGAAATGCTTCCTTAAATTGCTTGCTCTGGTCTGCAGAGTGGATTAGTGGGTCCTTTGCAGACTGCTAACAAGTGCTTGCTGGTATTTGTCAGATAGTCTTTCTTTGGGGATGCTTTTATTGCTGAAAGGAACATATGGATAGGCAGTGTAAAGGGTTTCCACAATTAAGGAACGAGAGAGCTGATTTATACTCTAATGTTGATACATATCAACAGTCTGTATAAGTAAAATACATGTTTAGGTTATATAAATATATGTGTATACTTACACAAGCTGTAACTTAAGACTCTTGCTGCCACATTTTTAATTCTGAAAAACAGCTATCTCCCAACCCAGAGCATTTTTTTCAGGGCTCCTTTATTAATTGTTAGTTTTGTGGTGTTCTTTATTCCTCATGCTGATGTTGCACATAATGGTGTCAGACTGACTTGATGTTAAACAGGTTATAGAAAGATAAATTTTCTGTAAGACTTAATTCAAAGAGTTTTATATTGCTGCAGCTGTCTTCCATGTTTCCAAATATCATGAGTTTAAATAGATCAGGTACAGTTGATGTCTCTTCTTGATCTATTTGAATTGTTTCTGAAGCTACTGATCATACGCTTTTGTCTCCTTCATGCTGGTGGTACAACTGCTTGTAAATTCAAGGCCCAACCTCTGAGGTTCTGGGATTATTACATGCCTCTAAAGTGGCTCTAAAACTGCTAGTTCGTACAAGTAATCAATGCTAGTTCATTCTTGGCAAGGATTTAATCCACACCAGGATTTTGATGGAAAGGTTCAATTACTCTTTCTCTTAAACTTGATTGTCAGAAGCAAAAGGAATAAAGGAGATGGGACAGTGTCCATAACTCTAAATGATATTGTGCCTTACTCTGCAATTAATAGTATTTATAGCTTTATGTATTCTCTCTTGTGCCTCCTTCTTCATACAGAAAGGTGAATTACTGCTTCCTAAAAATCCATAATAAAGACAAAATAACTCATGTAAATAACTTTTTTTTATAGTTCATTTGAGCAGTTAATTAAGAATGTAGTATTGTTTCTCTTTTCAGTGACTGAGCAAAACTCAAAGCAGTTTCTAAAGAAAGCATGAGTCTATACATGTGCTGAATGTGTAATCCACAAATATATTACAATTGCTTATCTTGTAGCATTAGGCAATATTTTCCTGTGGACACTTCTGAGTGATAGCCTTGTTAGAACTTTACAGAAACAAGCTTGCTCTTTTGAAAGTTCCCATTTCTTTGTTCCCTAGAGTATCTCATCTAGCAAGTGCTGTAAATTTCCTTTTATGCTCCTGCCATTCTCTTGTGTGTTGGAATGCATACATGTAGCATCACATTTGAGGTGGAGATGGCTGACCCACAAAAAAGCTTCCTCTTCTGTGGGTATCTGACCTGACTTCAAGTGCACAAGACAACTTCAGCCATAGAAAATTAAAATATCTTCAAGATATTTGTGCCATGTTAGTTTCATTTGAATACTAGGGTAGTAAGCACCTAGAATAATTCTGACATGCTGCACAAGCCACAGCGTGTAAGAGTTGTTTGCATAATATACCCAGAGCTGTTATTCATCACCAAGAGGATCCTAGCAAATTAAGATTTCGTTCATGGAAAAGTTATCTTATCTTTCAGGATTGTCTTGTCTTTGAAGACTCAACAACAATCACAGAATACATCAAAGCAGTTAATTTGTTCCTGGTTTACTCAAGTGTCGGCAAGCGTGTGCCTTAACGGCTTCTTAATGGATGCTTAAGAAGTCGTGTCTGTGTCCAGAAGGCTCTCAGCACATGATAGTTGATAATTACACAGGAGTTTAGGTAATAGGGTTAATAGGGTGCAGTGAGAGGTCAGTTTTTAACTGCCATATTTGGGAATTCATTGTCAAAGATGTCACCTGGGATATCCCAGTGTGATACTTTTTGGAAAAAAAAAAAAAGTTGGGGGATGGAAGGAAGGGAAGCTCTGCATTTAATGTGATCTGCTGCTTCTGAAGTTGGATACTAAATACAGAACTGAGCTTTGTCCAAAATCATGCCTATAATTTAGCCATGTCATCCTATGACTTGCAACTTTGGGTATATTGTGTGGTTTTGCAAAACGTTGTGTAGTACCAGACTAAATTTGTGCAGCAAACTTTAATTTCCTTGTGGCAGCTTGCCAGCAGGCAGTCGGAGGTAACCTTGTCCCCCATCCTGTCACAAGCTCCTTTCTTAACCCATCCCAAGAAAGCTGGTGCAGATGCTGCAGGAAGTTACTTCCTTGTGTATAATAAGAGATCATTCCCTCCCAATACACCCTGCTAACAGAAAAACCAAGGAAAAAAAAAATCAGTACAGAGGTTTTAGGTTTTTTTTTTTTAGATTTGCAGTCTAAGTAACAGCTTTCATGGTGATGATTCTTAGCCCTTTGTTGTCATTGAAGGAAATGGCTTCTTTTTTTTTTGTCCCCCCAGAAAAACGGACATAAGCACCACAAGGAGAGTTTGACAGAAGCATGTTACAGTATGCACTCTGCGGCATAAGAGTAGTAGTTCTTGACTCTCTCCATTGGTCATATTGCAGTAATGCAGGTGGAAATATGTCTCAAAAAAAAACCCCACAAACAAAACAACCAAAGACACTCCCACCTCCAAAAAAAAAAAAGAAAAAAAAACCAAACCCAACCAAAAAAACCCCACAACCCCAAACCAAAACAGAAAAAAGCACAGTGAAAACTTAATGGGCATCATCTTACTAGAGTGACTAGAGAAAGGAGCTTCAGGGATAACAGTTTTCTTTATACCCAATAACTATGCTTCAATTTGAGAAGAAAATTACTTTCTTGATAACAGTCAAGAATCACAAATGCTTCTTGCTCTGTTCAATTCCCCCTGCTGTATGTTCACAAGACACAAAAGCAATGTACAAATTGAATGGTATTTGACAGTTCATACTTGCACGATGGTATGAAGTAATGTATTGTGTAATTTCACTACAGTCCAGTGTGGTGTCACTATTTCTGGCTTTAATACATAATGTAGATTACCAATGCAGGATTATTGTGCTGTACAGGGCTATGTCTATAATAGCATGTGCTGCTTTGGAGAATATAAAAAAAAAAACCCCAACAACCCTCTTCTGGTGCTGGAGTGTTAGATACAGCCTTTGTGTCTAAATGTGGTGAGCATATGAATGTGAAATGTAAGAGGAGATTTGCCAACTGCTGATATCTTTCTTATTTCTCTGCCTCCATATGTCTTTCCACCGGCTGCCTCTTACGTCACAGTTTCCATCCCCCTGCTCAGATGCTTTTATATCATCTTTGGAAGAAGGATCTCTGTTCCTCTAACAGAAGGCGTGCATAATGTGAGCTACTTATTGAAATAGAAGCATTTTCTTGGACCATACATATACATTGATTTTGCTGAGCTCTCCTTTGAGCATACAGGTAGGGAGGCTGGGAAAAAAAAGCATTACCTTTCATATCTAAATAGGTCTGCAGTCACTCAGTACAGAGTGAACCGCAACAGGAGCGTGACTCCGCAGAAGCATGTGTTTACATGGCAGAAAAATCATCCCAGTTGTGACTCAATGGTTCATTCTGTTTACACACACCAATACACAAGATGATTTTTATTAAACATGCCTAAATTCCCAAGGAGGTGTCTAATACAGATTCTTAAAAATTACTGAAAAATAGTCAGGTTTGCAGTCAGGTACATATTGTTACATTGTTCCAACTGAAGAATGGAAAATGCTGTTTCAAATACTTCAATAAAGAAGTGAAAGGTGGTTAATAGGAGTTGCTTTTGTTCTTGGTTATAAAATAGGTACAAAACAGACCCTATTATGTATGATGTCAAAACCAGTGACTCTTACTATGTCTTTTGGGCATTTAGGAGTCTAACAACTGAGTTTAAGATTAAAATAATTTCTTATTCTTTAAAGAACTGATTTTTTTCAAGGATACCTGTAAAACAGGTGCATTTTTGTTTCCCTAAAATGATCTCCAGCCCCCATGGAAGTAAAAAAGCAAGAGGAGGTGATTTTTTTTTTAATGGGCTTGAGATGCTTTCTCCGGTCCCTCAGGTATACTTCTCTGGAGAGGAACATGCTGACCTTCAGCAGCTCTGTGCCTGCCTCCAGCCTGTCTTGCACCCCAGGCTGCTGTGGCTGAAAGGGGGCTGGGTGCTGTGTGGTGGTCAGATGTTCTCCTGCAGCACTTGCTGGATGGCTGACATGCCCTGGCTGTATTGTGTTTTGCCATGTAGGCTTCTAGCCTAAAGAATGTGTTAGCCTGAGTCCTTTCACACTTCTTGCCTGAATAGTGTTTGTGTAATTGGCTGATTAGCAAGGCTTCAGGCAGGCTTGAACTAAGGACCTGAGAGTTGTGGTTTGGCTGCTCATGTGGGGTTTGGAAATATGCATAAATTGAAACTTGTAGTAAAGTCTTAGCTGTTCAGATACGGTATTGTCTCTATCCAAGGTTGGGTACTCAATCACTTAAGATGGAGACTTCCAGATATTCTTGTGTAACTGGAGAATAATTTCTTTTTAGAGGAGCAAATAATCTATATTTGCTTTTCCAAGTGGATATAAGGTACTTGAGAAAAGTCATTAGTTTACTGAGTAAATCCTTTAGATTGCAGATAATCACTGTGGCTGGATATTACTGGAGACCATCATAAGCACAGGCTGAGGTGATGTAATGCACCATATTTCTGATTAAAGATTATCTCCTTAATTGATAGCTTGAAAGCAGACACTTAAAGTATCCTGACTTGTGAAATACTGCTGCAATAATGGACTCTAGAAGTACAGCAAGAAATTGTCTGTGATAGAGTAACGGGGCAGTCTCTGGACTGTGCTGTCTCAAATCCACAGGTGTAGGCTTTGGTGTGAAGCTGGCAGTGTTAAGCCCTGCCTTTGCAAACAAAAAGTGCTTTGAAATAAAGACAGAAGCACTGGGGGAAGAGGTATCCATCCTGTGTAGAGCTGGCTTGGTTTGCGAGTGCTTCAGAAGTTCTCTGCCAAAGGGTGATGGGAGTGCCAGCTCTGGCTGAGCTGTTGGCAGCTGGGGCTGTCCAGGCATGGAGGGCCAGAATTGCAGCTTCTACCTGAGTGAGGAGGAAACCTTGCTTTCCAGAATGGGGGTTTCCCAAATCAGTTTTGGGTTTAGCCTTCGCACCTGTCTTGTTACTGAGGGCTTAGGTGCTGCCTTTGTGAAGGAGTAACAAACTCAGGACATCCTTGTAAGGAGGGCTGGTGAGCAGCTGGTTGTGTGTAACCTCATCCTTTTTAATTATTACTTCAGTCCTGGTATTTTAGTTTCTCATGTATCAGAAGTGATTGGATCTTACCTGTTTAAAGATGTTTGTTTGCATAAATGATACGCCTACCAAAAATCAAAGTAATCTGAAGTATGTGCTAACTGATTATCTTATGCAAATTATCTTAAATTTATCTTGGGTAACACCCTTGTTTCATTCTAGAGAGTATAAAGATGCACTTTGAAGTGCAGACAAACATGGCTAAATGAACTACACCTTAACTGAGTTTTGCTTCACTTGGGGCTGGGGGGTGGTGTGCAGCAGGGATTACAGTTTAAACCAGCTGAGAAGGTACAGAATATCTGTTGTACCTAACAGATCAGTACAGCATCAAAGATAATTGCTGCTTAATGGCTGCTCAGAGATCTTCATAAAGAAAAGCAATGACTGGGACATGTTTTATAGGCGTATCAGTTTTTGCTGCAATGGGAATGTGGCACAATCGTATGATTTTAGTCAGTATAAAGAAAGTTCTACAAAAACCTCTTTAATAGAGTGTATAATCACTATAACTCACAGGGGAGCATGTATTACTCGAGGGAGGATGGTTTATCTTGCATATCTAACACTTTTTTTCTAATTATAGTGTTTTAAACAATGGCTAATAAAGCAACTACACACCGTTGTTTAAAAGCTAGAAAGTGCATGCCAATTCAGAGGAACAGTGTTGGCTTTCCTTGTCCACCAGATAGTGGTGGTCTTTGTAAGACGCTGCAGTCACTATTATATGCATACTGCATGCTAAATGCTGAAACTCTACCCACATACAGATATGCTAATGGCGGATCATTAAATACGAGTCAGGCCTTTCTTATCTTTCATCTGTACTCTGGGAACAATTCATTCAGTGTGGTCTGACAATGTGTTGAATTGTAATGAGCCACTAAGGAAAAGGTATCTTTTAAAGTACATGTTGCCTCTGTGAAGGGTGGGTGTATCTGCCTCTAATGTCTTTCCACCAAACATAGACACTGTGCAGTTCATATGTTCTGTGACTCTTATTTTCACCCTCTACCCCTTTTCCTTGGCCTTACCTGCAGGTGAACAAACCCTGCAAATTTACAGTCTTGGTAATGAATTAGTGGCCTTCTGTTAAATAGCAGCTTGGAATGCCCTACTCATTTTTTACTTGGTCTACTAGTCAGACAAAAATAGACAACCTCAAATACAGTATCAGTCTTGAGAGGTGTGAGTTGCCTCATTTTGCCCCTGTCATACTGGGGGAAATAGAGCTAATAAATGAAAATGTGAAGGACCTCTTGAACCTCAGTGCCTCTTGATTAACAGATAATGCTACACACAAAGGAGGCAACTGATTAATTTTCTTCACTCTGGTTTGGGTTTAGACCTGGGAACATTGATGTTTTTGATCACTCAATCGTTATTCTGTGTTATTTAACTGTGGATCTGTATTCCCTCCCACTTTCACTCTTCCTTCTCCCCCTGTATTAAACCTCTAGCAAAAGGTAAGATGAGACAGGATAAAATATGCCTCGGGAAAACAAGTTCTTTAGCTAAAGTCATATTGTACAGACAACTTGTTTATTGTATTTAAACTCAGTTCCTCAGTTCTTCCTGCTACCATTTCTTGTCAACTGCAAAAAAATTCACAGTTATGAAGGTGCAGTAATCTGGTAAGGAAGAGAAACTCAGGTCCAATAAATTCTATGTGCTTTCTCCTGATCTAACTTAATTTAGGTTTAATTGATAAGGAATACTATGAACAGATTTTGTGGCATACTGTGATGACTTAGAATGTGATGCAGCTTCATACAGAAATATTGTTTCTAAGAGTATTTATGGTAGGTTCCTTGACCTGCTGCTGCTTCTACTTAATAGTGGGGGAGCTGAATGCTGAAAAGGCATCTTAACAAGAAAATTATACAGGTATCTGTCTGAGATGCCCACTCTGCAAAGCATGCAGTTATTTCTGGGACAAATAAGGCTCGATGACCACACAAATATAAGATTGAGGAAAGTGACTTGTATAACTACAATCTTCTAGCATGGCTGGATGAGTTGGATGTTTTAGGGATAGGTTGCCAGAGGGCAGTATTGTTTAGTGAAAGACTTCTGCTGCACCCAAGTCTGCTTGCTCCAAATGCCTTTTGCCTCATGTACATCACACTACTTCAGTAAACTGATGGCTTTACTGGGGAAGAGGAATGGGGGGAGTACTGAGGCCACAGGCAGCCATCCAGATCTTGGGTAAAACATGAGGTCATTTATTACAGTGGGTAGGTGCCTATGCTTGACCAGGACTTTGGCATATCTGCCCTTTATCCCCAGCAGTGTAAGCAGCTTATCTGGACTTTGGATGCAAACTCTGCCCCTCAGCTGCTGAGCTGCATCTGCCTCCTGTTCTCCTGTGATTGAGTAGTGAGGGAGAGAGGACTTGGGGCAGAAAGCAAGGGGCCCATAAATAGTTTTATTTTGGGTTTCTCAGACCAGTGCCAGCAAACTTGCATGTCACTGTCACACAGCTGAGGAGTTTCTGACCTACCTGATGAAGCAGAACTGTGTAAAAGCTGTTGTCATGGCTTATTTTCTGTTCAGAGAGGTTGTTTTGCATGAGGCGGGGTGGCTGGAGCAGATTTCAACATCATCCTTCAGAGGTACTGAGGCAGTGTTACCCAGTCAGCGTTTTCCTGTGGCACTTCCCTGGAGTGCAAAAACTGTTTCTGGGTACAAGTAAACATTGTCTGGCTTCCAGGGTTTCTCTATGGTATGGTAGTTTAACAGTGGCAATGCAGTCAGTTGGGTAAAGAGGAATTGTTTCACACTATAAGAATTAAAGCTTAGAACAGCAGTTTAGTTATATATTGTCATCCACATTGAGCATTTGATTCCTGTAAGATTGAGGAGGTGAGAAGCAGCAGAGGGTAGACTGAAGTCTTTGGCTAAATGCTGCCTACATCTGCATGGGATGGGTCAACTTTCGTTTGGGATGTTTCTGGACTGTTTTGATCAAGGGTGATGCTAGTTAGGCAGTTAGCTGTTTCCAGACTTTGGCATGGGAGTTAGTGGGGGGAGCTTGCCTTTGGAGCTTGTGTATTTGCTGTTTCAGAGCTGTTGGTTGGGATGCAGGTGTCTGCACAAGCTCTGTCAAAAGGCTGAAAATGGAATAAAGAACTTAACTGAAGAAAGAGCTGTCCTCATAGTTTAAATGTTTTGGATGTGGGTGGGTGGTCTTCCAGCTTTTTTCAGGAGCTCCTAAAAGCATATTTCAGGGCTCTTTAAGTGCTACAGGGGCAGGAACCTTTCTTATTTGTATAGACTGCAGTCTTCAGCTCTTGGCTGTATGCCTTACTCTAGAGCTTGTTCCAGGTGGACAAGTATTTAGTGGTGTCACCTGGGCTTAATGGCTTGGCAGACCTCAGAATAACAGTGGGAGGGGGAGTTTGGGGGAAGCTTGGACCCCTCTGGGATGCTTGCTAGCACTCAGGATCTCCAGCCAGTTTTTATTTTACACAGGTGCTGAAGTGTTTGAAGGACCAAGATGCTACCACTTCATCAACCTCTGAGGAGTTCAGGTTCTATTAAGTAACAGCAGAAAAATCCTGAGTCCTTAATTGTCAACCTGATGACAGCCATACAATGGCTGCAAGGACTCTGTGGACTTGCAAATAGTGTAGGGATGGCTAGGTAACAGTTGCAGCTGTAATTCTTTTTAGGTGCAGGGAATGTCAACAGAAAATTTTGTGGTAGATGTGTGCATATGAAGCAATACAGGTTTAAGAGCAAAATAGTGTAGGGAAAGAACTGTGTAAACCTGACAAGAGTAGTTTGATATGTATTGAAAACCATAAAAATTGTCCATTATCTTGTAAAGGACACTGAAGCTTCTTTATATGCACTCCTTCTATGCTCAGCCTGACCTGCCATGTTTCTGGTTTTGCTATGTTGGTGACAGGCTGCAGAATACCCACTGAAGGCTACTGTGCAGGCACAAATGCAAGAGACATGACATGCTGGTAAGCATTAGCTCAGGAAAAAAAAAACAACAAAAAATAACAACAAATGTCCACCACCATGACAGCTTGTTACCTGTTTTACCAAGTTGTTACATGTTTTAACAATTTCTCACGGAGCAATTAAGCTGAGTGCAAGAAAGGGTTTGTCTGAACCTCTGATGTGTTATGCCTCAGCTGCATGTTGCTAATAAGACAAAGACTTCAGTAGGGTTTATGAAGTTTTAGTGGCATGAATCCTGTCACTGTAAGTGCATTAAACATTTGATTGATCTACATGCATCTAAATACTTGTTTACAGAGGATTTAGATGCTGCATTCTCTGTATCTGAACTGTTGTAATGCGTACTTACCAAGGTTTTGCACAGCCTTGAGGCTTAAGTTATGATGATGACTTCTGAAGGAGAAAAAGGGGTTTGCTTTCTCAAGTAGCTCAACTGTGAGGAAAGCAGAGGAGTGTAATAGTGCCTCATCAGTGGCTATCCCATTATAAGTACTTTAAAAATGCACATGTATTCTGCAGCAGTTACATGGTTGGAACAGACTCTCTGGGAGACTTCAATATTGTTCTTTTCTTCCAGTTCCTCACTTGAACAGTGAAGACATGACAGCAATGGCAGAGCTTCCTTTTGTCAAAGCTGATGTCAGAGAGATATTTGAAAGTAAGTTCCATGCTGTTTCAGGATTAAGTACTAGGCTAGATTCTGCCTATGATTAAGGATCATCTACTAGCTGATCAGGGACTCAACATACCCATGATTAAACACTCTTCCGGAAGTCTTCTGTTGGAGCCCAGGCACAAATATCACAGGTAATAGCTGATTTTATAATTAGTTTGACCACAGTGCTTCATCTCCAGAGGTAGGATCTCTATTTCTGTAGCATTTGGTCTCTTGCATTTAAAAAAAAATCTTCATTAGTCTCTTTTTAATGCATTGGATTTGATATACAGTCAACAAAATTCTTAGTTTAATTGAATATAAGAAATTGAGATCTGATTAGTGAAACTGTATGAAATATATGCAAGCATTCAAATCTCATTTTCAAAATTAGCCCTTTCTAGGGAACAACACCCCCACATCTGGATTCTTGAAAGAAAGTATAATAGTCTTCATATGAATTCAGGGTGAGTTTCTTAAGCTTCTCATCTGTAGCCCCCTGCAAAATTGTTTGGTTTTTTTTATATAGGGAGAGAGCTGTACTACCTGTGGCTTGGATTGCCCAATATTGAAATATTTAGGCTGTGTATGAATTTTTTAGGCTTTGTCTATTTAATTTTGATTCTTTCATGGATGTGGGTTTTGTCAGGGCAGGGAGGGATCTAGTTTTCCTGCAAATTTTGAACAAACATTTTGGTTGTCTTACAGAGCAGATTTATGAAAAATATATCTGCCTACATTTTTATAGCTTCAGGGGAAAAATTCAGCATTGCCATGACTTGGAACGACTTGAAGTTAAGGCAGGTCATAATCTGGGATCTGAAGCATTTTTTCCCCATACAGATGAATCCTGTTTGGTCTGTAGAATTTATTTGCGTAGATGTCGTCTTCCTTAAAAAGTGGCACTTCTGTTCAGTGCAGTTGGATCTACTGTATCCAAAGAGCTGTGCTGACTGAAGAAATGTTCTTGGCTCTCTGGACTTCTGTGGAGTTTGCCTCTGAAACAAGTAGAAAAATGCTTTTGGGCTTTCAGTTGCTTCTCTGCTTGTATCCAAACAGTATGGATAAGAAAAGCACTTCCTCTGCAACTTTACTGCAGAGGAGAGGGGAAATAGGATGAATGGGAGATGTTAAGATAAAGGAGGACATAGCAGGAGTTGGGGGTGGAAAAAACAGTAATGTGTACTTAAGAAAAAAGAAGTGGCGTGTGCTGGTCTGATTAGATGGGAAAATGTTGCTGTTAGAGGACAACAAAGCTTCTCTGGAAAACTCAATTCTGGATGTATTCAGCTTTTGAGTCTTTGGCTCAGGTTATTCTCTTAATCTGGGTCTCTAAGTAACTACCTTTAGGTACTGTACCTGCAGTCCCTTGATAAGGCCCATGCTCTATACTGCTGCATGCTATGAAATAGTATACTCATACCTTAAAGTATGTGAGACCTAAACAGGGCAAGGGCAGAAGTCAAGTCCACGATACAGTGACTACCCAGAGCACACAGCACTCCAGATGCAGTGGCTTAATCTTGAGGTGGGCTCTCCAGACATTGTTAGATTGAGCTATTTGACCTGGTTGGAGGTCCCTGAACTGAGATTGAACTATTGTAAGTAATTCATTTGTTTGATAGCTGTTGGGCTTTTTTCTTTTTTCCCAGTTCCTTTAAAAAATTACTTCAAGCTCCAAAGAAAGAGGAGGAGGGTCTTGGAGAATCCCCAACTTTGGAGAAGAAAGCTTTGGTGTCGTAGGATGAAGGTGGTAAAACGGGAGTTGTGTTGGAGTAGGCATCAAGAGATGGTCCAGGAGCAGGTTCAGGTGGATGGAAGTCCAGAGGGAGCTCAGCAACATCACTCACCAATACAGCTGGGGCAAGGAGGAGACCATCTCTCAGCAGCACAGCGGCTGCCCCCTGGTCAGCAGCTCCAGGGAGCAGACAATGTCCATGAGCAGCTGCAGAGAGAGACAGCACGAGGAGGCATGGCCCCAAACATGGGACCACAACAAATGGACCACGGGTGGGAGGCCCCAGAGGTGACTGTGCAGGTGCGGCCTCAGAAGCTGAGCCAGGGGTGGGAGTCCCCAGAGGTGACTGTGCAGGTGCGGCCTCAGAAGCCAAACCCAAGATGGGAGGCCCCATCAGTGACCGTGCAGGTGCAGTTACAGCAGCAGGGCCGAGGTCCAGCTCTCCCGCAACTAACTGTACAGGTACAGCCACAGGAGCAGGGACAAAGTATGGCTGGCATCAAGGTTACTGTACAGCTGCAGTTGGACCGTGACCCAGAAGAGGTAACCTGCCTCCGGGACCAAGGTGAGGAAGCGCTAGGGAATGGAGAGCAGCTGACCCTGAAACAAAATCAGGGAGAGCCAATGACAAGATCTGAAGTTAAGAGGGAACTGGCTGTGGTGGAGCTGGTGCCACAGGGGGCTCTGAGCCAAAAGCAGGATCAAGACAGAAAGGTGACAAAACCCCAGCAGGACCAGAGCCAAGAAGAGGAAAATGTGGAAGTGGTGGAGCTGCAGGTTGGAGACAGAGCAGACCTGAATGGGATGGTGACAGAGCAGCAGCTGCAGGACCAGAGCCAAGAACAGGAACAGCTAGAAGCAGAACTGGCCCCACAAAAGGAAGGTCAAAGAGCTACAGAGATGAGGCAGGAGCAAGGTGATGGCCAAGAAGGGTCCAAGGAGATGGAAGACCTGGGGCAAGAAGCATCTAAGAAACGTCTACAAGAGACTCCAAATTATTTTGTTGCTATTCCAATAACAGATGATCAGGTATTTTGAAGTAGCTGTTTTTATCAAAGTAATAAAAACCTTAAATAAGAAGCTAAGCATAAGTTCAAAGTTACCTTGGTTTCAAAGCTTGTTAAAAGCCAAGAGTGATCAAATTCTGCTCCCCTACCTGAAGAGGTCTATTGGGTTTGGCTGGGATGGAGTTAACTTCCCCATAGCAGCCCTTGAAGGTGTTATGCATTGTATTTGTAGCTAGAATAGTGTTGTTAACATGACAGTATTTTAGGCACTGCCAGGAAAAAAAGAAGTAATTTTTAAGATTTGCATTTCTATAAGATCTGAGTGGATGTGTCCCTCCTCAAGAGTATCTTCTATTCTGTAATCTTTTTCCAAACAGAAGCAGTGGCTTTCACCATCTTGCATTGTCCCATCATCCTATGTTGTTTTGGACCCATATTTAATGCAATAGTTTTGATTTGTTTGTTCATCTCCTTCCCCACTGAAGTTCACAATGGGGGATGAGAATTTCCTTCTCTTCTACAGAAGATTCTATAGAATTGGTCTATTCTTTCCTCTCCATCTTTTACCCAATAAACTTACCCTGACATCTTAGGTGGTAGACAGTTAATTCCAAGAAGCCATGTGTGGAGTCTGCGTGCTCATACTTCACCCAGGTATGCTATGTTCTGTGATTCCCATGTTTACAGCAATGTTGAAAAAGCAACAGATTCTTTCATGTCAACACTGTTAAACCAAAACACAGCAAATGGCAGAAATCCAAATAGAAATACTTCTAGAGACTTTGTGAGGGACTTAAAGCATTCTAGTTACCACAGTAAACATTTCTTCTGAAATATGTCAAGACAGCTTTGCAGGGCTTGGATACTACAGGCACTGTCTTATGGTCCATGGAAGTAAATTCCAAAAATGATACAAAAGCTAGAGAGACAGATTTCTCACTTTGTTCTTTAACTAGTTATGTATGATTGGTTTGAAGTGCCTAACTTCTGCATAACTCTGTCTCTGTATTTGTAAAGTAAGAAGGAAGATATTGGCTCACCTTAAGCTAGTTATTCCCATTCTATCATTCTGGTATGAATTTTGAAGCCCCCACAAAACTTTCTGAAAGCAGGATACAGTGTCTTGTTCCCACAGAAGTGCTGTCAGTACCTTTATGAGCAGGTTTTTTACCCTTTAGCCTCCCACAGACAACTGTGACTTGCCAATGGCAATGTTTTGTTAGCAGCTGCTCAGAGCATGCAAAAGCAGAGCCCTCACTTTGTACCAGCACCCACTGCACCCCTGTTGGCTGGGATTCTGCTCTTGTTGCTGAACATTGTGAGGTGGGACATGGTCCATGCTGTGGACCTTGATGTAGGGGCAGTAGGTGACTGCGCAATTAAATATATTATGCAGAGGAGAGAAAGAAAAGCTTTGGGGTGCGAAGGCAGGAAACGTTATTCCATCCAACAGAGGCAGGCTGGGGGAAGTCTTCATTTGAATCAGTAACTGCTGTGTCCCAGCTAGCATGGGCAGAACTGAGAAACAGCATATAAATTGTGTGAATTATTAATATTTATAATATATATGCATCTTGGGATCTTTTCTTACAAAGCAAATGTAAAAGGCAAAACCTGAATGTTAACTTGTATGAACGTAGTGAAAATATGACCCTCAGCTACCAGCTTCTGCTATTAGTTTGTGGTTCTTTTTCCAGTAACCCAAATTGATATTGTTTGTTGCAATATATAGCTTAACTCCTTTTTTTCCAGCTCAGGTTTCCATGAAGTATCTGACATAACTGTATTTATGCTGCTGAAAGGCAATAATTAAGTAGGATGGCTGTATCTGTTGTACAACTTCTTTTTTTCCAGTGTGACAAGCAGCTGCAGTACAGTAGCTTGCTTTGGCAGGCATTTGAGTTTTTGTTTTTACCTTAAGTGAGAAACTCTTATGTGTTAGAGTGAGACGTCAAAGGTGCCTTCCTCTTAGTAGGCAATTATTTGCTCTGACTTTATCTTGAGTGGAATCATCTCTGAAGGTTATCTGGAGGATGGCCTCGTATAACTTTCAGTGATTCCTACATGTGACTGGCTTTTGAGAGGTGAACAAAAGTGCAGAACACATCAGGAAGATAAATGCCAGGAAGGGAAAATAACTGTGTAAGCTGGAAGACAATGTTGGCAGAGGAACAAATGGGTATGAAGTGGGCAAAGAATAAATCTAGACTGGAAACTAGAAACTTTCCTGCCATCTGAGGAATGAGATCATGGAACAGCTTGAGGCAACAGGAATGCCTAACTTCTGCTATTTTAATGAGACTTGAGTGTCCTAATATAAGGTCTGTGACCACTTCCTGTACAACTCTGAATATCTTTCTCCTTTTCTTCCTTCTCATTTCTGCTCTTCCAGATTTCCCTGCTCTCACACCAGCTCTGGTAATCTGGCAGCTCTGATGTCCTTGGCCAGATGCTCTGCCCAAGTTATGCCCAGTTTATGCTTCTCTTAAGTGCTGTCTTTAAGGGTGGCAGTGACCTGAGACAGCCCTGGGGGGAGGCTGTGTGAAGGAAACACTGAAGGGTACAGTACTGTAGGCCTGGTGTGTATATGTAAAGGGTGAGTAAATAAAAGTGTATGTATACATATACACAGATATACATGCACATATAATGCATTTTGTAAACAATTTCAGATGCTTTTATCTCTAAATCAGAGGTTCCTGACTTCACTGAACATATAACATGGTTGCCTGTTAACCTGAAGGCCTTGTAGTCCTTTACAGAAGGGTTTTAAAGATGCTGCTGGTACTTTGGGTAGAATTAATTTCCCTTAATTATATTTTTGAGATATCTCCAGATGACAGGCCCTAGGGCTGTCTCCATTTTCTTCCCTTTCAACAGGACATAGGAAAACCTCCATTGTGGTCCTGGTGGGTGCAGCAGCCCTTTTCCCTTTGCATCTAGCAGGGCTCCAGGAAGCTGGACACCAGCGTCTAGCAATGGGCTTGGGCTGGGGTGGATCTCGGAGTGTTGTGGTCTCAGGCTTTCAGTGCTCCATTACAAGTGTTTCCTTCCTGTCTCTCACCCAAGAAAACAGCCATCCCATCAAGAACATAGCATTTATAGAAAAATGCTAGAGGCTGATCCACCAAAAAAAAAGTGTAGAGATAAGTTAGACTTCTCCCATGGAAGAAGAAGCAGAAAGTTCTGAAGACACATTTGTGAAGTTGAAAAAAAGGGTAAGAAAAGACATTAAAATTGCTCTGCAATAATTAGATATCTACATGAAGGAATTTCACTCAAACTTGGCTTCCCAGCTATCTGAGCCTCCAGTTGAGAAGGCAAAAGGATCTTCTTTCTTATTTGAGGAGTATTCTTAGAAAGATGGGGCAAGGGAGAAGAACATGAGACTGCTTTTTAGAATTGCTGTCCATACTTAACCTGGTCTGTTGAAGCAAAGATTTTAGTTCGTGGGGCCAGACAACCTGATGGCTTGATTCCTCCTCCATGTTTTCATGATCTAAGTAAATGCACTGTAAATGGCAGGCCATAATAAATTGTGCCTCTGTTGCAGTAGGAATTATTTTAAGGTAGGAGTCATTTCAGTGATGTGTTTTTCATAGTGACAAATGTATGGAAAGAGTGTGAATTCAGGGAGTTCGCTGTTTTTATGTTCAGATGGATTCTCTTAATTGTGTGTGGCTTTATTCTGACATTTATCAGAAACTCATTATACTAATCTGTTATATTAATCAACGATGCTGTGCAGGTTGTGGGGCTATTTACTGGACTGCGCAATGAGTGACAAGGCCTTATGTGGAAAGATTGCAAAACAAAAACATATTGACCCAGCCATTGCAACCTACGTAAGAATAAAGTGGAGCTCTAATGTGTGAGCACCTAGGCATGTAAGACAGAATTCGCTCAGAGAAATAATCTGAAAGTCTATAAATGACTTGGCTGTAACAAAGGCTTCCACAAGGTGCTTAGTCCCTGTGTGATTGAATTCTTCTCCCTCCTGTCTTGTTCCCATGACTGGCTTATAAACCATAACAGATCATTTTAAAAGATCTTTCTTTGGAGTCCGTTGTGTAAAGGCACAGATAGACCCAGAAGAGCCAGGAACTGGCTATGCAGTTCTAGAAAACAGGCTCAGAAAACAGCATGTTTACGCAGTTGATCTACTTTGTTTGCTGTTACAGTTTTCTTTTGGGAAGAGGCATCAGTTTAATCTGTGATCAAACTTGTAATCAGAAAGTGGCATAAGATTAATTATGGAAATGCTATTCTATTTCCACAGTCTATTAACAACTGACAACTGTGTGAAGATCCCATTAATATTTACAGTGCTGTGAGCTTTATTCTTATATGCTTAGGGTCAGATTCAGACCTACTTAAAGATCTAGGGGTGCTGGCTCACATGAGAACTATGAATTTGGCCTGTAGGCTTTAAAAGGGAAAACAGATCAATCAATTCCTGAAAAAATAACTTTGAAATTGAAACTGAAAGTTGTTACATGGTGGATCTGAGAGATTTTGTTTTGAGAATTCCTGGCTTAAATTTGAATTACATTTTTGGGTGTATAAGGCTTCAGTGTTCTGAATTCTTCCAGTAATACCTGGGCACTCTAAAATGAAAATTTATTTTCCTGTTTACTGCATTGCAGATTTTGGACAGAATTGAAGATGTCCAAGAGCTCATATTCACTAAAGAACCTGACCTGTTGAGAGCTCTTCTTCCTGTTCAAACTATGCACCTTACTATAATAGTAGCTCACCTGGGAACAGAAGAAGAAGTAAAAAAGTAAGAATCCTGCAAAATTCAAGTGCAGCTATTTTTTCTGTAAATGTGGTAGCCTTACTGCTGCTGTTGTGAATAATTATGTTTTAGTAGAGCCTACATGTAATTCCTCTTAGAGTTTTTTGATAGGTTTCTGGCTTGCTCTCAATGTCTGTGAGGAAAGATCTTTACAACAGCTAGTTGTGGTGCTTCAGAGGTTGAAATTTTATGTATCTGCCATGGGGTGAAGAGAAAAAGCAGCATGGCTGAAAATAGTATTACTACTGTGTTACTGTATTACTACTATAAATTAACTCAATGGATGTAAAGTTCCCTGAGTTGCTGCCTTTTGAGAAACCACAGCTTTTGAGATCAGCTGTGCTTGTTATCAGCTGGAAAATGTCAGCTGATAGGACATGTTACATTAAGAAGAAGAAAAAAAAAATCTGCCTAGTTCCTTTCTAAGTGGCTCTCTTGTTTAATTCAAGCTGTGGGCTGCCAGTGGGGCCCTGTGAATTAAGGTGGTGATATTATAAAATGACTAAGGAAAGCTACCCTGTGGTCAGGAAGGCTAGATTTGCTAGAAAGGTCAGGCAAATAGAAACAGTATGCTGCAGATTTTCCCTCTAAGCCTTATCCTATTGTACCACATGGGGAAACTTGAGACTTCTTGGCATGAGGAGGGAGGGAAGGCCCTTGCATATCTGGGAAGGTATCGTGTGGTAGAGGTGGGAACCTGGTGAGAGCAGCCCTTTCTCCAGGGGCCTTAGCACACATCAGCAAGGGAATGAAAAACAGTAAGGACTCAATACATACAAGTGTGACACAGGATCTGCTTGGGCATAAAGTAGAATGCCTAGCTGGGAAGATGTCAAAAGAACTAATATGAGTAGAAAACCCTCTGCCCATACAGGCAGCAACAATTACGCAGGATTAGGATGCATATGACAGGTTTGTATGTGCCTTATTTTAAAATTACCTGCTTTATTGTACGTCCCAGTGGCTTTTTCAGAGGGCTTGAGTGGAAAAAAGATAGGAGGACCATTATATAGGCTAAGGAGCTTGCATGCAGAAGACACCATGTATAGTAATTCTAATAAAAACAGGTGACAGTGCTGCTGACTTGGCAGGCTGTCATCCAAGAGGATAGGAAGCTAGTGGAGAGCAGCAATCAAAATGAGAATCAATTGGTTAGGGAGGTGAGTGGAGCTAAGTAGTGTTAATGAACTTAAGAGTGGATGTGTGCCTGTAATATAAAAATAATGGGTATATCTAATGAATAGCAGATCTTCCTTGCCAAATGCTTTTCATCCTTTATCTTCCACCTACCTGCAGAGCTCTACTAAATGAGGCTGTAGTTCAGTAGCTACTGCTCTGTGCTGTCAGATGAAAGACTGCCTTAAGGTAGTTAGGCCAAGTGTTTCTCACTTCTCAAGCTAACAGCACTGTTGAAACAGCTGGCCCAGCCCCTTGCTAGAAGGAAGGGAGGGAGGCATCTTCAGTTCTCATGGCAGAAGTTGTTCTAGCAGCATTTAATGGTAGCTTAGATGTTATGGACTTTAAAGGGCTAAATTAGCCTGGCTTGCTATTAAGGTGGAAGAAACAATATTCTCTGCAAAGAATTCATTCCCTTTCCACCTTCTGTGCTGTCCTCACCAATTCTTCACTGCAGAGTCCCCAGGAGTCTCAGAAAGAAGCGGCTCCTGTGTCATTATAGCTGAAATGACTCCAATGTAGTAGTGAGGATTGCTCATAATGTTGGCTGAAGTGGCCCTTCTGTGCATGAAACATACTTTCCTAAGGGGATTAGTTTGTACTATGTGGGTTGTAGTGTCTGAGACCAGGAGTTGATCCAGCTGTACCTAGACTCCAACAGGAGTTTAGAAAACAAGGGGGTCTTCTCTGAACCTTGTGACTCAATGGGAGGGTCTCCCCTACATTTTTACTTTCCTGATCTCTGTACCAATCATAAATCAGTTCTAGCATGATTTTCCTTTGTTTCTCTCAATCTTTTGCATCAATGGCCTCTGTATACATAATTTTAGTTTGATTCCAATTTATTTTTTCTGTGTATGTTTCATCCATGCATTAAGTAAGTGAACCTTGCCATTGAATTCTGTGAAGTTGTGCTTTTATATAAAAATTTCTATTAAATAATTTTTTTTGCTAATATCATTGGAGGTGATTCTTTAAGTGGTCCAAACCACTCAATTTTGTGGTAGCATGTTAGTGACTTGAACATTCACTTTGCTAGCAAAACTCACTTCTAAAATATAAGCTAAGGTTGAAGTTTTTGAAAGATTTAATGTGTTTAAAATGCCTGTGCATCTAACTGTTACAAAAGCACTGAAATACAGTGTGCTTGTTACACCTTGCAGAGTGGTCAAAATCATGTATATTGTCTGGTACTAAAAATATAATAATACTTCCATATGTAATTATCTAATAGGCTTCTTTCAGAATATATATATATTTAAATTATTTTAAGGGCTGTTCTGGCACTGAAGCAAAGCAAGACTAAAGTGGAAGCCATCTTGCAGGGTAAAGACCTTAATATGACATTTCATGGGATTGGACAGTTTAACAATCAAGTGATCTATGTGAAAATGTTGGAGGAAGACCAGAAAATGCTGAGCAGAATTGCAGGTAAGTACCTAACCTGACTCTTTACCACTTGTGGTAGACCAGGTTGTAGAGTCTGTCAGCTCTTGTAAGCACTGGCCCGAGCTGCTGTGCATGGCCGTGATGTGGTGCCTTTCCTCTTGTCTCTTCTTTTTCTTAATTGTTAAGTATGAAGCTGACAACTGGGAGCATGAGAGCCAAAGTAAGTTCTTTGTACTAGTTTGGGACAGGTGAGATGCACAGACATTTGACATGTTGAGATCGCACAGCAAGGTTATCCTAGCCTGCCCTGCAGTCAGGATCTCCCAGGCCTGTGGTGTACGTGGGGTCTTCAAAGTGACGCCTCGAAACTGGGACACTGTTCATTCCAATAAACTGGAAACCTTTTAAGTGTTGCCCCCAGTTGAGCACTTTACAAGCACTTCCTTTAAATTGGAGCATGCATAGAATCATAAGTGCCTCCGGGACAGGAGGGGTGACAAACAGCAGTATTTGTCTGCATATATGTGTGTAGCACCAGCAAATCACTCTTTTGCTTCCACCGTAAAAGATGGAACAGAAGTAGAGCAGAGGACGCAAGATACTCTTCTAACTTCCCAAAGCACTGATGGGTTCATGAAGATATTCCAGATCTTTGACCTGCTTACCTGCATCAGAGTTCAATTTCAGAGGGGCTTGATACTCTTCCCTTCACCCCCACCCTGTCCTGTTTTTAGGAGCTGCTTTAGCCTGCAATGCAGAACCTAATCTGTGTCCTGGGCTTCTACTTCCCACAGAGCAGAAATAATCAATATACATTTTTTTCCTTGCTATTTTCATACTAAGCAAAAGGGAAGCATAGTTCAACTAATGCTTCTCAAAAAGGCATGCAGTACAAAGACACTATGTAATCTTCAAAGGATATGACCTTTCAGAAAACAGACTATTCTTTTTGTTGAAGCTGCTTCCTACCTCCTCCAGTTCTTAGCTTTGAAATAATAGTCCTGCTCTCTTCTCCTCCTGTTTATTTCTCTCTTAAGTAGTCAGTGTTGCAACTAGACAGAAGGTGCCTCTTAATATGAACAGCTTCTTTGCCTCAGCTAAACAAAATTAGCCACTTCAGTGTTACCTTTTGCTTGACTCTGGACTTTATTTCTTATTTTCCATCTATGTAAAAGATAATTTTGACTCAAAACAGCTGTGCTTTTGTTGAAAGTACTCTGGTGTTGTCCCCAATTATTAGGATTAGAGCCTCAACAAACTTCCCCATGCCCAAATTTTCTTCTGGAGTCTTTAAATTTAACACAAAATCTTGACTGGAAGATGACTATGTAGAAGGCATATGATGCAATTTCCTTTAAGATTGTATTGGGTACATGCCTGTACACAACATACTTCAATGCCATTGAANCCCCCCCCCCCCCCCTTAGCTCTCTCCTCATTCATTTCTGAAAGATGCAAAGTGAATACCCCTTCTCTCATCCGACTACTGCTGTTTTTCCCACTACTCATTGTTTTAACTGAGAATTTAATTCCCAATGAATCACAGCATACAAGATCAACCTTTATTGTGCTATTTTTGCACCAGCAGAAATGTTTAATTTTGGTTCTGCAGAATGTGTGCTATGATGCTCTTTTTTTTTTTTTTTAATGACATTGGAGCTGCGTTAAATCTAAAAGCCATTACAATAGTGGGTGGCAGGTCCTTCATGTTCTCTGCCTGGATAACCTGCATATTCAGGGTTCTAGAAACCTGGTATCTAATTTCTGATCTGAACCCCTTTCTTCATGAGATGGAGGAGAGGAATTTTGATTGCAAGCCCCAGGAATATTCTGTCAGTACTTGTGTGTCTTTGAATGCAATATGGTTGTTCGCTGAATGCCTGAAAAACTTCCTTGACTGTGAGACAAGCTGCCAGTTTTCAAGCTGCTAACTCTGTCACCGATGGCTTTTCTATTCAGAGATAACTTCCAGTGTTGTTCTCCTTTTTGTGTAACTTCTGACCGTTTCTACAATTTAATGAGTCTGGGGATTATGCAAATATGTATCAAAATCTATCCTTTTAATGACATCTCTGAATAAATGTTTTTCTGTGTTTTTCTTCTCCCCCTCTCCCTCAGCATAGCAATTGAATTAATTGTTATACAAGGATAGGTTTTTTTCCTTACATTTTAGTCAATGTCTTTGGTTGCTCATGGGGTAGGTGTGAATCTTCAAATGCTGCCTTTTCAAGCAGCTTCATGGGTGAATGATTTGACTGGCAAAGGTCAAGCTACTCCTGTCACCTGCCTCTGCCTCGTCATGCCCTTATTGATGATTTGTCAACAACAGTTTAACAGTTCAGCCTGCCCTAATGAAGTTTTTGAACCTCTGAAATGTTCTTGGCATTAGAAAATATAAAGTGGCTGGATCTTAATTTGTTTTCATTCCTATATCATGGACTTTAGTTTCAAAGTGGAGAGTTATCTTGTCTCTTGATCAATTAAATGCAGTTAACTGGTAAATACTAAGCATTACTGGGCTTCTTTTGCTGCTAATGACCTGGTCTACTTTGAGAAGGAGGTACTGCTTAAGATGTCTTGGAAATTTCTTAGGATAGTTGTGAAGTGAGCTAGGAAAGATAGTGTCTGGAAAATTGAGTGCCATCTTGACATGGGCAAGACATTAGCTATGAACCTTGTTCCTAAACTGACTTCTTGAAGATAATTCCTAGTCTTGACCTTTCTTCCACCATTAGCTTTTCTGATCAAACTCTGCTCATGGCAGTAAGACCTTCTTCACCTTGCAGCAATAACTCCTTCCTGCTGTTTGGTAGGACTGATGCTGGGTGGTTAATGTGAGGAGAAGCTACTTCCATTTTTTTTAAGTTAAGCTCTATCTTGCTGCTTTTTGTGCATCTAGAGAATGTTATTTGCCCAGATGATGATGTGTGGGGAAGGGCTTTTTCCTAGAAGGAGCTTAGATGCTTTGCTGCTGCATGTGTTCTTTGGGGCTTGCTGTGCTTTGACCTGCTGGTGTGGTAACAAGAAGACTTAATACTATGCAGAAACTCTTCACGTTAGTGTGCTTTATTTGACAAAGTACCAGAGGCACTTTAAGGGTTATTTAATACCTAACCATAATCACCTAGTACCATTTTCAGATGCCCTAAAGTATCTGTAGTGTCCACACTGGACCTACAGCCAGACTGTACCCTTCTGCAGTGGCAGCTGGAGGCCAGGTGAGCATCCTGTAGGGCATCTAAAAGGGCATTAGATGCTTGTTCAGGCAACTGGATCATATTCTTTATATATTTTCCAGCTGGAAAACATAAAGCAGTTGCCTTGGCAAAGTGACCAGACAACCCCAGCTGCTGTTCCCTCACAAATACTGAGATGAAACATTTTAATGTATTAATTAGCTAAACTCCAAGCCAGAGACTTGGCCTTGTTACAAATGCATATGACAAACTAGTAAACACATGTAGTTAAACTTCCTGATAGATGGAAACATAAAATGGAAGTAGGGCGATTTCAAGTAATGCGCTCATCAAATATGTGAGATGCTATTTTTTACACATTTAAATGTTGAACCTGCTTCTCTCAGTGTCTAAGCAATTAAGGAGTAACAAAGATAGGTGCAAGGTGGGGGATCTGGGAGGAAGAGCCGCACAAATGTTGCAGGTTTCCAGGTTAGATGTTGATTTTTCACTTTTTCCCCTTTTATACAACTAAGGTATAAATACTTCTGGCAAGAAGAAAAATTGCTGGAGTGAGGTCTTAAGTACTCCAGCCTCAGCCTAGGCTTTCAGTGTTATTTTGGAATTATTCTTTACAGTTTAAGCACAACTGTTGAACAAAACTTCATCTTCTGCTTTTCACAGACTTGCATGGGTCTGCCTCACACAAGCTTCATCTCACTATTTTTGTGAGACTGCATCCCCCAATTCAAAGTTCAGGAAAACCAAGGATAGAACAACTTGGCTTGACTTGTCATTACATTCCTTAGCTGAAAGACCTTGAAGAATAGAAATTCTGGAGTTTCTCACAGAGACTTCTTTTGATGCAGAAAAAAACCTTATTGGTTTATAATTATGTGGCCTGTTTTTAAATTGATGCCACCATAAACACTTTGTATCACATAATCTGGGGAAGGATTACTATGTTTGTGTGACTATTCCTTCTGAATTGCTGCAAGTCCTGCAGAGTTGTACTAGTTTTGGGAATCTTGCCACTTTTTGCTGGAAGCGCTTTGCTTCTTGCACTGCTTTTTGTAATAATCTGGGAGAATCTGTGCCATCACGCTCTGCAGCTGTGGCCACTGGTGGCTGCATCTTGTTCCGGGCAGGGCTGCCATAAGCATGTGCTTTCCTGAACTCACCATTGTGATAGGAGGTTTGTGAATTCAGAAGGAATTGCATTGCAAACATAAAAGTTTAGGTCTAGTTTCACATTTGCAAAATATGGCTGTGTCATGCACAACTTTGTTTTCACTTACTATTCATTTGTCTGTGTTGCCTGTGATGGCATGACAACTAGTTATCTGCTGTGTGTTTTAGCTATGTGCCTTGCTCAAGAAAGGCATAGTGGCTTTTTGTCTAACTTTCCTGTAAATATTTTTCCCTACCTCCCAGCTGTTTGGGTTTTTTGTTATTTTATCTTTTTTCCAGAAGCTGTGGAAGAAAGCTTTATTGAAATGAATCTTGATATTTCAGCGAGCAAGGATTTCAAACCACATCTTACTTTCCTAAAGCTCTCCAAAGCACCAAGGTTGAAAAGAAGGGTAAGTAACCAGGCTTAAAATATCTTTTACTGGAATCTGCTCTAGTGATTATTTTCCCTCTAATGAAATTCTTGCTGACTATATACTTAAGCAATAATCATTGCAACTAGAGAAAAATATAATTTCTATTACTTAAAAAAGCTTGTATATAGCCTGGCCAACACTGTGTTTGCTCGTATCCGACTGGAAGAGATGAGGTCTCTTGCTCATATCTTGTATGGCTCTATTGCAGAGTACAGAGTGATTTCCTTTTGCTGTGGCCAGTCAAATCTGCACAAAAACACTATGTCAAGCTGTTTCCATAGGGCAGGATGGCTTCTGAGCAATATTTATCTGAGAACAAGATTAATGTCATGTTGGAAGCCAGGCGGGTGCCTTGATTTATGTTAGAAATGTGTGATGTGCTTTTCTAACCTTTAGTGCAGCATTGTATGGGATTTTATCACTTACAATTAGAGTAAAAAACAACTCTGATTAGATTGCTCATTTCCCAGTGGAATATTGTCCTGCTTGTTTCCAGGAATAGTACTTGTATTTATGAGGTCAATATATTGCAAACCTGAAACAAAGGAGCACGTACAAAGAAAACAGAAAATGCTATAATAGCTGAAGAAAATGACCTTGTATTTGTGCACTTCAAGTACTTCATATTGACTTGATATTTGCCTTCTGTATATGTGGTACAATCAAAGTTGGGTAGTACTGATAGTTCTGTGCTGGAGGCTTTTTTTATATTGCCTATGGGGAATTTCATGAGTACAGGCTTCAGCAATGTCTAATGCAAAAGAAAATATACAATAGGCATGTAGGAATTACTGTTGACTCTTGTCTAGGGTATTTTCACACTTCCTTTTACTATCAAGTTTAAAGTAAAAAAATAAATTGTAACTCCTTGCATGTTGTCCTCTTCCTTTGATCTCTAGCAGTAAATATGGCATATATTCCTGCACAATATGATTTGTGTATACAGTCTTCTGGCTTATAAATATGCAAGTGTATAGGTCTTCAAATGTTTGAATATCAAATAGGGAGCCCAGAACTGGACACAGTACTTCAGGTGTGACCTCACCAGTGCTGAGCAGAGGGGAAAGATCATCTCCCTTGACCTACTGGTAACACTTCTAATGCAGCCCAGGATACCACTTGGCCGCTTTTGTGCAAGGGTGCGTTGCTGGCTCATGGTCAACTGGTGTCCATCAGGACCTCTAGGGCCCTTTCTGCAAAGCTGCTTTACAGTCAGCCCTCAGCCTGTACTGGTGCGTGGGGCTGTTCATCCCTAATGGCAGGACTTTGCACTTCCCCTTGTTGAACTTCATGAGGTTCCTGTCAGCCCGTTTCTCCAGTCTGTTGAGGTCCCTCTGGAGAACAGCATGACCCTCTGGTGAATCAGCCACTCAGTTTTGCCATCAGTGAATTTTCTGAGGGTGCACTCTGCCCCATCATCCACACCATTAATGAAGATGCTGAACAGTACTAGTACACCTCTAGTTACCAGACTTCAACTAGACTTTGTGCCACCACTACCCTCTGGACTTGGGTGTTCAGCCAATTTTCAATCCACCTCGCTGTGTTCGTCCAGCCCATGCTTCATCAGCTCCTCTGTGAGGATCTTATGGGAAAAATGTCAAAAGTCCAGGTAGACAATATTCACTGCTCTTCCCTTGTCTACCAAGCATTGCTCATTCCTGTCCAAATTTGCATGTTAAAACCATTGTTCCCAAAATACTATTCTACACATCGGGGCTGTGAAGCCAAAGTGGAGCAGAGCTGCATGTTAAGTTAGTGATTAGGTGTCTAGGTAGGACTGACCAGGTAGGACTTTGTACGTCTATGTAAAAATCTCCCTGAGGCTAGTAAGGCTCAACCCTAGACATGGGGTTTAACCTCAAAGATCAAACTGGAAGATTAGTGCATATGTATTTTGAGATCTGACATGTCAACTGAAAATACCGACAACTTACTGCTTCTCTTCCAAAATCAAAATGTAATGAGAAAAGAAGGGAGGAAAACTGACTACTACTATAATATCCCATTCCTAAAGATTGGAGGAGAGAAATCAACCTTCTTAAACACTAGAAGATGCCAAAGTATGAATAAGACAAAATGTTACTTTAGTTATTATGATGCCATCTACTGGCTGTAATGACTTTCTTTATACCATAAATAACTTTCCTTGTAGTAAGGATGCAGTTGAAGTACTTCATGCAACTTAAGTGCTTCTTATGAAGCTTGAGAAATAATTACTAACACCCACTGTTTATATTTTACATCTCAAGAATACTTTAACAAGACAGGTATGTGATGCTGCTGGTGGAGCAGCTGCAGACCTTGTTCTTATTTGTGGGGAAGGAGGAGCTGGTTCTCTTTAAAACAGCTACTACAACCGCAAACTTTGATCTCAGGAAATTGTGCATCTTTGACTTTAGTTGTGTGTCTAAAGATCCCAAGATATTTGGGATAGCTTGGTTTGTGTGCTATTTAGCTTGAATAGCTACCGAAGGAGCAGTATGTGCTGTTTGTTGATTGGGTTCAAAATGTGTATCATGCCCCTGGCATAAATCCAAAATACAGGCTCTTCAGGTTTTCTGACCTCTCTCTTTCCAATGATCCGAAAGGGAACAGTTCACCTCTTAAGAGAATCCACTTCAGTATCTGTCTGTAGTAAAAGCCTTCTCCAGCACGCAGACTACGAAGTGCTTTTGTCAGTGCAGGTTGTTAGCCTCCAGTGCTGGGCACTGCCTGTGCTAGCCTATGCTAGAGCAAAGCTGTGGATTGAGTGCTTCTGTGCTGAAGTGGAAAATGTTTATTCTTGCTTTTTATGCTGCTTTAAGTAGATTGCCTTGGTGCAGGTCTGCAAATAGCTGGGGTCTACCCTGCGTGGTGGGAGAGCAGCAATCCTGCAGATTCACATACTTGTATTAAAACATTTGGAGTATTTTAATGAAAGGGCAGCCCTAATCCTGCCCTCTTCTGGCTACTTGATAACTTATCTTCAATGACATGACCTTACTCACATTTCCATTATCCTCCTGAATTACCCAGAAAACAGCCCATGCGCAGTGTACCTCTGCATTTCAGCAGAACTTGAACCTGGTGGCATTAAGGTGACGTGTAGCTCTTGGCTACAGAACAGCTTGGCTCTGACTGACACATGGGTATCTCTGGGGCACAGGAAAAGGTGTGCTGTTTGTTTAATTAAACTTTGAAGTGTTTTGGTCATTAAGGGCAGCAGTGCCTAAAGGTTGTCATTACAAGGAAGGAGGCTTGTAATGAGACTATTTGGTTTTAGTTCTGCATTCAGGTGCAGGGCTGAACAAACTGATTGAGACTTCTTTGAGGCAATGTGCTGCAAGGGGCTCCTTGTAGTCTTGTTAGCTTGCTCGCTCATTAAGGGAAGGCGGATACTATTCCCTGTTGCTTAATGATTCATCTGTCCTTCATCTCCATGTGTGCCCCTGGCATATGGGGTTTGTTACAGGCTAAATGTTTTTTGGGAGCCCCTTATTTAAATTGGCAGCCTGTTGCTGACCAAATCAAAGCTGTGGGGACTGTGGAGTTGTCGGATTGCTTGCCCATCCCTGGTGACACCTGTACAGGGGAGCCAGAGCTGCTGTTTCTGAACTTGTCGAGGGGAGAACTGCAAAGAAATTACTCAGACAGGGGGACTGTTGATTTTAAATTTTGGCAGTCCTAAATTACAATGGTTTCCAAACATGTCTTGATTATGGTAGTGGTAGTTTCTTTTCCCTAGTCTGAAAAGAATGTGTCAACATCTGAAAACCTGTCTATAGGAGTAAACGATTCCATTTATATGCTATGACTGCTGCAGCATTTGGCTATTGGGATACTAGCAGTGCTTGGTAGCTATGTAAGAGCTGCTGTGGTTTTCTTTTTTCTTTTCTAGCTTGCTGAAATGAGCTTGCTTTCACAGTATGTCACTGAGTTAAATTTCTTTTGAATACTTCTTTCTTCACAGGAAAGAAGGTACATGAGCTCTATTTCTAATCTGTTTCTAGTATGCAGCTTAATTACTGTTGTGGAATGTGTACACCAAGGAGAAGGATTAATTTTTCAGTGTGTTAAGGTACCAATGGGATGAAACTGAGCAAAGTAAACTTTAGGTGAAATAAGAAATCCCTCCTAATGGTAATTCAGGAGACTAGGGAATAGCTTCCCAATGGATGTGGTGACTATGGACTTGCTTGAAATAGCTAAAATTACGTGGATGCATTTGAATAATAGTGGTTAAACTGATCTGTTTCTGTATCTTTGTTAGTATATTTTTGCTTGCGGAGGGTGGGGTAGGTGGAAGATTCAGCAAAAGCCGAACTTCCTATAACTTCAGTAACAGTTGATTTCTTTTTCTCAGTATCAACTTAAATACTACCAAATAAAGTTGATATTGCTATCCTAATAGGGGAGGGGGGGAGTATTTTCTTTAAGTTTTGTTAAGATGATACTTGATACATCTTGTACCTTTCTGAAGTGTGTGTATTTTTGTGTGTGTGTATATATATAGTATACATATAATGTCACATTGCTTTTTCAATATTTAGGGCTTTAGAAAAATTTGTTCAGATCTGTATAAAGAATATGAAGACAGCTACTTTGGCACAGAAGTCTTCAGTCAAATTGATCTCTGTGCCATGCGTAAGAAGAAGCAGGAATCTGGTTACTATTATTGTGAGTGTTCAATTAATGTGGGCTCCAGCAGTATGGAAGAGAGTAAAGAGCAAGAAATGCAGACAGAAGATGTGGGAGATACAGCCAGTGAAGACCTTCCAAATAGCGCTGCAAAGGCTGAAATAGAGGCAACTGCTGCATGCTGTAAGCTTGCCTCATGTTTAGTAGTAGCTGATGATAAACCATCTGAAAATATTGCTGAGACTTCAACTGCAAGTAAAGAAAAAGGAATTGATGAGTTGAAGGGACAGCCTGAAGCTACAGATGGGACTTTTCCTGCAGCTGGGGAGATCTGCTCAAAGTCAGTATTTTGTCTGTTGCCAGCAAGTTCAGATCTGTTGGAGAGAGTGGAAAAGGAACAAGAAAAAGCAAAGATAACAGATGGTAGCTTGGAGAAAACTGAAGCAACAGAATATGCACTTGATTGGCCAACAAGTTCATGATAAAGCTGTTGTAGTCCTTGGTGAACTGAACCCGTGCTTGGTGATGGTGGAGAAGGCAGGCAACCACAGCGGTACTGAGCCATACTGGACTGAGGTGGGTGGGGACGGTGAATTCATTTTTGGCAGAATACAGTCTTTTTAGGAGGCTGACAAAATGAAGTAGAACAAAATCTATGAGGAAAACATCACTGAATATTGTGATGGTGAAATGCCTAGGTCTAAACAAGAACCTATGCTACAGGTGCGTGAGCATATGCACTAGAAAGACAAATGAGCTCCGGTTTACAGGATCGGGCCCTTCAGAAGTCATCCATTGGAACCAAAGTTGTTGCCAGACACCTCTGGTGCCCAAATGCATCTACCCTCACTGCATTTCTTCCTGCTCTGCTTCCTCCCCTGCTCTGGGCCTGCAGCCCTGACTTTTCTCCTTCCTTTGCCTACCTGCCTTCTCCTCGCCGGGTACTGCCTGAAGACACCTATTCTTGCCTAATCCCTACAGCTGCTCTGACTAAAGACTCCAAACCATGATCGCAACATAATCATTCACTGCATGTCTGTAAATGGCAGATGATTTTAGTTGTTAACACACTTTTGTGAAATACGTGTTTTCCTTTGACTAGTAGCTACTTAAGTCAAGCAAAATTATTTTCTCATCACGACAATAGTATTTTTGGAATAAAATAAGGTATAACACTAAATAATTTTCCTGAGATAGTGAAAAGCAGAGGAAGAGGAATCCATAATGAATTGGTTTTGCAAAATGCCTTGAGGAGGAAATGAGGCACAACAGCCTTTTTCTAGACTGAAATTACGTTGTAGTCTCCCAGGTATGCATGAGTTGGAGAACCGGGATGGGAACGGATCCGTGTTCATGTCTGGCAAGAGGACATTAAGGGTTTGGAACCACTGCGGGGGCCGAAGTTTCCTGGCTTTGCACGGCGCTCGCTGAAGCCAGGGAGCGGAGCTGTGCCTCCCGGCCGAGCCTGCCCTACCCGCGGCGTGGGGAAAGGGCTTTCACGCGGAGCCTCACGGCGGTGAAACCAGTAGATGGCACTACTGGAAAAACAGCTGCGACTGGGAAGGGACCCGCCTGCCTCCGGGTCCTCAGCACTCGCAGCAGGCTTAGGCATCTCTAAAGGGGGCAAGAAGTGCGGAGGAAGGCAATCGGGCACTTGGAAAACCTCTTACTTCCCTTTTCTGCTCTAATTGCTCCTTGAAAAGCGATATTTAGTCTTTTAGAAGCTCCATCTTTCCTTGAAAAAATGTGTGCGTTTCGAAAAAGCATGTGATCAAGCAGCTTCCCCCCCTCCCCCCCAAAAGTAGCAGTGTTAGGCTTATGGTGTTTTGCTTCTATACATGGTGGGGGGGGGAATACACCTTTGAGCAGAGTAGCTAGGATGCGCTCTGTTAAATTAACATCAGGCTGTTTTAAACCTGTCCAGCTTGTTACCAGACTTAAAAAAAAACAAAAAACAACAACAACAAAAAAAAACCCCAAAACAAAACAAAAAAAAAACCCCAAACCAAACACAAACCACCTTTACTTTTGCCCTTTTCACAGGGATGGGGGGAAAACAAAATCCACCAGACAGGCGCTGTGCAGGAGGAAAGGGAAGGCTCTGCATTTAATGAACCTGCTTTGTACTTGGTATGAAAGGTCTGTGTCAGAACCCTTGTGCTGCAGTGCTTGGCAGAGCACTTATTTTTGTGTCACTCCGCTGAAAGTTGTGGACTTTCAAAAGGCTGTCCCCAAATGGTCTTCTAAATGCAAATTTGAGAATAGTTATTCCCAGCTTCTCTGGGGTCTTCAAGATGCAGCTAAATTGCTCAAGGAATTGCCAGAGAAAGACCTCAAGGTTAATTTGGGGGAGTAGTTAAGAGTGAGACTTCCACAGAGCATCTCTGTATCAGCACATTCTGGATGAATTTGTTTTCCAGAAAAGTTTGCTTTAAATATACACTGAGGAACCAGTGTTTCTTAATGATTTCTTAATTCAGAAAAGGTTCAGCAGTGTCATTCATCTTAGGAATTTATGTGGATTCAATGGCCTAGGACCAAGTATGCTTTACAACAAGCTGTATTTCTTCTTATTGAAAATGTTAATTATCTTTTTATAGACAGATGGCACTGGAGTGTAGCAAATGTGTGGTGAACCTGTGCTTGTAAAC
The DNA here is from genome assembly GCA_013401275.1 of Pandion haliaetus. Classification (NCBI taxonomy): domain Eukaryota; kingdom Metazoa; phylum Chordata; class Aves; order Accipitriformes; family Pandionidae; genus Pandion; species Pandion haliaetus. Next base: position 29,824 of record VYZV01031178.1, on the reverse strand, counting down.
GTTTGAGTTTTTAATGTGTACAGGTTCCAATTTAAGTTGAATTCTCCTTTTAGGATTGTTGTGATGATTGTAGGGTGATTAACTTCACTTAGCTTGGGAGTATAGTACACTTGTTCTGGTACATTAAGTTAAAATAAATACTTAAGTTGTATCTTTGTGCTTAATTCTGACAATTTAGAATAGTACTTAAAACCAAATATCTACCAAATACAGTGTTCAGCTCTTTAGTCTCTAATGATAACCAGGTCAAAATAAGCTTCTATAATGCTGTTCAAATCATAACAGCATATTTTCAGCCTTATTTTATATTCTCCATCATAAGTCTTGAATTTGTTTGTGCTCTGCTTTAGCCATGGGGTTACATGTTTTTGTTCCCTGGTGTCCTTTATTCACATTAATTGAAATATATTTGATTATTAGACCCTTCTGATATGAGTAGGGCAGGTGGGAGACAGTTTCTGAAATGAAAATAACTTCATACTGCTGAAACAGATTAATTGTCCTTCTTTCTGGTTACTGTAGGGAAATTACACTGTGAAATCTAGGTCCAGAAGTGAGTTTGATTCATTCTTTATAATCCCTGCATTTACTGTTCTTTTTCTATGTTTTTTTGTTCACTTTATGGACTCTAACTTGCTTATTTTTTTCCCTTTTAGTAATTTGCTTTATAAACACTAGTAGTTTATGTAGAAGATAAATGCAGTCTGCTAATTCATTCTAATTGAGTTTAGTTTAATGTAACTTGAGTTATTGAAACAATGTTACAACATTGGTGGGAAAGAACTTGCATTAAATATTACTCACTGGCTGTGATCCTTTTTTTTTTTTTTCTTTTGGAAAGACCTAAATGCTGAATTGCAGTGCAGTGATGACTGTTTTCCAAGTTGAGAGGAGGCTCTGACAACAGTATCTCCCTGCTGCTTGGCTGGTTTTAATTGGATATTTGTTAAACTAGCTCTTCCAATAAACAGGATGCAAAAGCCAAATGAAGGCGTGTTCTGTAAATGCCTTATCCCAAATACTCTGTTACTGTTTGTTGTTAGGCATTAAACATGAGGTGGGTCTTTGCCATCTGAACAGCTGGGGCAGTTCTTGCTCCTGGATGCTACATTTTTTGGGGGGGGTTAGATGCAACTGAGCAAGAGCCCTATATCTGTCGGTTAAGTTAAAATAAATAAAGATTATATTGGCTAGTCCCCCTGGCTTTCCCTTCCCATAGTCCTGTACTTTCTATATATGCAGAAGAGAGCAGATGCACCTCCTTATTTACCTATACTTCATGTCAGGAAGATGCTAGCCTCTTCTGTTGGCACAGCAGAGCCACTAAAAAGGTGGTTGGTTCAGGTTGGAGCCCTATGATCACCTGCCTGCAGGCATCACTAAGAGCAGGCGGTTTTAGGGGTGAGTAGCAATTTGACCTTCTTGGGGCATTTCATTTCCATGTGTGTATTCTGCCATTAGCCATGGCATCTGCCTGGGTAGTATATCATACAGTAAAAGCCCTATATTGTTTCTTTACATGCAGGTAGAAGGGAATGATCCCTCAACTGAAAACACTTACCAAAACTTGCTCTTGTTCCTTATAACCTCAGATTTAAACAAAATCAAAAAAACCCAGCAAAACATTCCCATGAAACAAATCCCCTGCTTGGCCTTGGAGCAGTTTCTTGCACAGTTCCACACTCTTGCATCATCCCCCCTTACCCCCAGATAAAGGGCTGTAGTCACTTAGCCAAGAGAGAGGCTTGCTTATGGCACTGTAGAGTGTTGATGGGGTGGATTAGACCAAAACTATGGATTTTTCCCTGTTAGGAAATCTTCCCTTTCTTTCTCATCATATTGTCATGAAACTAAAAGCAGATGCAGGACTGAAAGATGCTGTGTTTGACAAGTACCCCCAGTCAAAAGCCATCTCCTTGGGCATATTTAAACTCTGGTAAATATTCTTTTTGTGGGAGTGGCTATTTGGAGTTAGAGCCAGAAGGACATCTCTGGGGGCCCATAAATCCTAAGCAACTTAATGTAATTGCATTGTGCAGTTTCCTTCTCAAAATCTCTTTCAGATGGGCTTAAATCCAGGCACCGTGTAGGCTTAACACCTCTGAAGCTGGCTTCCTACCATGGGTTTTGGTCGCTGACCTGTGCAGCAGAAACATGGAGCAAGTCTCATAAAGAGACTCTAAAAAGCCTGTATATTTATATCTGAGCATACTTCTTACACTCATGGGAGAGAACTTAAGTACTTTCTAAAAAATAAGATATTTTAGGTATTGAATGTCCACCTAGGGCTTTTTCTTTTCTGTTACTGAGTTTGACTTTTAATCTTATAATTAGAAAGCTGCTTTTAAGATCAGCTGAAAACATTGACAACTGCTTTCAGAAATGTTATTTAAAATTATTTTTTTCCAAGTTTCAAGATGTGGGAACTTAAGGTTTCTCATCTTATATTTCAGCACTCAGATCAGAGGTGGAAAAACAAATCCAGTTTTTAAACTGGGCATACTACTTAAGTAAATCTGTCTTCAAAATGAAGAACCCAGCAAATTTGCTGCCTGGCTGTTGGCTAGCCTTTCAGCCTTCAGTTTCTTAATGTAAAGAAGAGAGAGGATCACCTGTATGTGATAGTAGTTTATATAACTCTTAGCTAGAAATTCAGCATTTATCTGCTGGTAGGTGCCTGGTTCAACTTTTATGCTGTTGAAGAATAAAATAATGTTGAATAAGCATAAAATAGGCAGGGAGATGTGATTACACTGGGTTCCTAATACATAAGTGAAGTTCACAGGAAGTTTGACTTGTCTATTTTCTAGCCAAAGATGCTCAACTCTGTTTGCGAGTAGTGAACTGGAGCTGAAGACCTGTTGAGGGTGTTCTGTGATAAAGTCTCTTTAGGTGGAGGGCTAAGCTTTAAATGCTGGTGGGTTCATAAGTATTTTTCAGAATTAAGATGATTTGAGGTTAAATCCTGCTCAGACTCCAGCTGAGGCAGTGCTATTGGTGACACTGAGGTCTTAGCTGATGCTGTTGAGACCAAACCAAAACCCCAACTTTCTGCACAATAAAGGCTGTTATTGATAACCGGCTGGAATTCTGTTTGATAAAATAAATTTAACTGACAAATGTAGATATTCTTTTGTACATGGAAAAAAAGTGGATCTTTTTTAATATTTTGCCTTCAAATCCAGTACCTTGATCTGAGCATGCTGCTTCATAGAATAATTAGTTCGTTTATCTATATAAAATCTATGGACTTGATTCTTGAGGCTTATCCCAGGGGGTGCTACCTCTTTGCATTTGGTGACCTGTGGGAAATGAAGCCTGAGCAGGGACCTCGGCTGGCCCAGAGGGAGGATGAGGTGGCTCCAGGAGACTGCAGCTCTGCTGGCAACAAGGTGTTCTTCTATCAGGTTTAACTTGGTGAAAGAGATCTTTTTGCTCTTGATGGGCTTTACTGAAGCCCCCCAAACAGCCTCTGAGGCTGACACTTGAAATGACTCTACTAATTCTACACATAAAGTGACCAGAAATGATTATTTGAAGACAAATGATATAATTTCAACCTGAATAACTGGAAACCTTTAGGTGCTGTTATGAAACCCTTTACAAAGTAGATGGGATTTATGAACAAGTTTGTTTATTTTTCACGGTCAATAACATTGTCAGTCAAAACCCAATCAAATCTTGAGCTTGGCTTAAAAAGTGATATTTTTAAAACATGTTTCAGGGCATTTTAACTTCCCTTTCCTACTGCGTCTTTATCACTCGTGGGTTTTTTTAAGCCTTCTTTTGCCAGCACAAGAAAAACTTAAAATGTGTAAGAAGTGATGTAAACCTACCTCATAATTCCTGGAGCTTAACCTTTGAGGAAAACCATTCCTCTGATAACAGCTGGGCACCTTCATGGCAGTATTTGTTTTATTTTAATTCCCCCCCACCCCTCCCCTCTCCATATCTTAGTATTCACGGAGGGCAAGAGCCAAGCATCTATTCCTCAGTGTGCCTGCACACCTTATCTCTTGGCTTGTCCTACACATCACACCCACCCCCATGCTGCCCCCATCTTGTTGGCTGCAGGATTTGCAGTAACACCATTCTGTTTTTTAAGAGCAGGAAGTGAGAGCTATTGCTTAACTGACCAATATTTTTGTGCATAGAAACCAGGTGGTAGTGCATGTGAAGGTGGTGCTTAAAATCAGGTCTCCCTAGCTCCTTTACACCCAGGAGATATACTTGCATAGTTAAATCTGCCTCTTAAAAACTGAAAGTATATTTCCTTTTCCCACTGTCAGGAGCGTGTCTTTGTAGAATCTGCAAAATTGTTTCATCAGCCCAGCACTAGAATTTCCTTTAATACTGCCTTTTCCTGTTGCTGTTTTTCTATGCTACTCCTGTTTTATCCTTTTCCACTCTATCTAGTTTGTCATGGGGTCCCACACTTCTGCCTTTTCCATGATGCTTCTGTATCTGACTCCATTTCCTAGCTGGAATCGTTTGCTCCCTTTTTGTGGGTAGGGAACACCCTGTAGCAAGGACAGTGCTTGCTGCACCATGTTCTCTTTATCCCTAGGATGCTTTTGTGACTCAGCCTGTTGCTGCAGGGCAGAATGCCCAGCATCACCCCTTTGAGCTGGTAAAGGCTCTGGGCTAGCTCACTTCAGCAGCTCTTAGTCTGCTGCTTGTAAGCCCATTTTGCCCTGGTTTGCAGAGCCTGTGTTGTAATGGGGGTACTGAGCCATCACAAAGTCTCTGAGCTGCTGTAATCCTACTCAGAATAACTGAGCAAGTGTACTGCTGATTTACTGCAGATGGAAAGTGGAGCCAGCACAAAATAGGATTGCAGCAAATGAACCAGTAAGCATGCATCAGGGCCTTGCAGAGTAGCACTTAGACAACCACCACCTACAAAGGATGGTGTAAGATCAGACAGAAAGGGTACAAGTTCTCCCTGTAGTCTTCAATTTATACAGGTGACACAGAGAAACAGCAGCAAAATGTAGGATTTGGTGTCACGGGCTGTCATGTCTCAGGCTGGCTCCAACCTTGGACGTGTTAACAGCTGGTACTAATGTGGTGTGTGTAGTGGGGGTGGAGAAGGAGGAAATGGTGGAGGGGGAGGAAATGGTTCTGCCATGTTCTCATTCCTGAGGCTGCTGGACTCCTCTGAGGGGTGAGCCATGTGATGCTGAGGTTGCTGCTGCTACCGCCGGTATCCCTGCTCCTCATGGAAGGACAGTCTCTGTGCTGCAGCCTGCAATTGTGAGAAATGCTCCACCAGTCTCTGGAGGGGCAACGTCCACTCAGGACACAAGGATGTACCAGCCACAGGGGTGCGGGGCCTGAAAGCAGCACCTTAGCACTAAGGGTTTCTCCACCATTGGAATCTCTCCTGCCTTGACTTGGGCCCTTTCCCCTGTGCCTGACGTATGACATGGTGCTGGTGGGGAGAGCTCCTCTCTCCTCTTGAGGTGCCACTGCTTTCATGGGCTGGTGGGCTCCCTAACATTGCCCTCAGTTACTACCTGAGCTTTCTTCTTCTTTTTTGGGTTTTTTTTTTTTTCTTTTTTTCTTTTTTGGTTCAGGTTTTTTGTGGCAGGTTCAGTCTAATCTCCCATCTCAAACAGCTCTGATTACCGTGCTTATGCCTTTAAATCACTGCTGTGATGAGATCAGCTATTTCCTCATTACCTTCTCCATCTAGGACACCTGTTTTACCCTGAGTGCATATGTTCCTCCATGTGTTGCACCAGAATTTCAGTTTTCAGCATTTGGCTCAGTTCTTTGGGCTATGTAGAAGTAATGTATTTTAGTTGTGCGTAAACATGATGATTTATGTATGTCATGTTGCTGCAGTATGCAGATTTGAGTATGTGTAACACAATTTTTTACACTTTGTACTGTAACAGAATTATTCATTTAAACAAAAGCTGATTAAGTTGTAGCCCTTGACAGAGGAGAAGCAGAGCAATTCTCAGGACTCTTCTTGATAGAACAAGACCTGCTAATGCTTCTATATTTTAAGATGGTAAAACCAGTGCATTAACTGCTATTTCAGAGTCATGAAGACTAAATACTCCCTATATTCATCAAACAGACTTTTTAAAAGAAGGCTGCATATTGGATATTGCTCCCATTTATTATGTGTAATACAAATAATCTATCATCTCAGGTGGTAGGAAAGAAAGCAAAAAAGATTAGGTAATCCAGCATCAGAGTACGGAACATTTATCAGCATGCGTTTGAAATGATGTATTACTTAGTGATGCCACCCAGGCCACTTGAAGCTCCTGCTAACAAAAACCTTTTCCATCCCCCACATTACTGTGTGTATTTCATTTTTGTGTTAAAGAAGAAATGTTTTAGGAACACCTAAAGATATTTAGGGGTAATCATTATTTTCCCTGTAACTCACAAGCATTCCAACTGCTCAGAGGAATCACAACTCATTTTAAAATAATTTGAATAACTTATGCCTTAATTTCCTAACGTTTTGACATCTCGAATCTACCAGCGTATCTGGGAATTTGTGAACACCAGTGAGGTGAAAATTCCATTTCTAGCAAGAGACTGAATTGTAAAATGGCAATTCTGAATAAAGGAACTATTGTTGATCCAAATCTGATTCTTGTCTCTCACCCAACTGTTTCTCTAGGCTGGGATTAAACAAGACATTTGTGTTCACTTTCTTTATCAGTTTTGCTGAAAAACATGGTTCTAGCCTTTTTATGGCAGCAGAGTTACCTAAAGTATATTTGCTTAAATTGCCAGTGAGATTTATCTACAACTGTAAACTAAACCAAGATATTCTACGGAACCTTTTGGATACATACCTAATACAGCTTGCCAGAAAACATCACTGTTGAGAAGCCTGTTGCCTATATGAAAATTAATTCAACCTGCTGGTGAATCATTAGGCAGTATAAAATGTTTATTTGAGCAGAGGACTGGACCAATTTGCTGGTGAAATGAAAGATATAGTAAATGTTACCTTAATATTGCTTTACAAATGTAATTACTTTGAATGTGTCAGCTTTGACTTCAGGCCCCTCGGCTCCCCTGGATTCATCAGGCGGAGGCAGCTACACAGGACAGATGCGTGTGCCAAGCCAGGAGGAAAGGCTTGCCGCAGCCCTGGTGGCCCGGGGCTGGTCCAGCTTCTTGGGGAGAGGACAGACACGGGGGAGGGGGGGAGGGAGGGAGGTGGTGGCTTATTTTAGCTACTGCACTAGATTCTCCCGCTCAAGGGAAGGAAAGCCTTTTATTTCCCTGCCTCTCTTTGGCTAGGATGATGCTAGCAGAGCTGGACAGAGCTCTTATGGAGGCTGCGATGAGTGACAGTGAAGTCAGTGCCAGCTATAGATTGGAACAGCAGAGCACTACTAACCACTGCTGGTGCAACTGCAATATTTTGTGGTTCCTCTTTGTCCACATTTGGCAACTCAAAACTGCAAGGACAAGTGCAATAGAAATTCCAGTGGCTTGTTGCCTTCCTTTGCCTGCCATCTTCAATAGCGCCTTCTTGGTGACACCAGTGATGATGCAACCTGCAATCTTGCTGGCTTCTTTTACTCTTTGGGTAACTCCTGGGGCTCATTAGGTGCCATGCTGGCAGCTGACTTACAAACTGGTGATGGCTAGAAGCTGCTGACCTTCCACAGCTCATCATGTGCCCCTTTCCCTCTCCTCCCAGATTGTCAGTGACAAGCATGGACTAGCCAGAGAGCTACGGAGGCATAGCACTGCTGCAGCACCAGGAGCTCAGTGATCCTCAAACTGTGCTGCAGATTTTATTCACCTTTTCCCCACTGTGTGCCAGAGGAGAGGCAGTAGATCCTTGCAAAGAACATTACTACGAAGGCATCCTCACCTTTCCTACATGTTAGTCCCAAACAGTTCCTTAAAAAGTGCAACTGCTTCATTAAGTTGATGATGCACCAAAACTCTAGTTTAAGGGTCTGAAAGAAACAACTTTCTTGCACAGCTTGCTTGTATAAGTCCCTGATCAGATGGTGAGAGATGCAGCCTTAGCACCCGTCCTTGTTTCAGTGCTGCTGTTCCAGATGCTGTACACGTTGTGAAGACAGACACAAGGACAAGAACTGTCCTGTTTGCATTTTCAAGCATCAAGGCAGCCTGTAGTGTTAATTAAGTTAGCAGTGCCAGCAGACAGATTTAAGTTTCCAAAACCCAAAGAGATGCTGCTATCATCACCTTATGCTGTGTTACCACAGTAAACAAATAAGCAGTGTCAGATGTTACCTGTTCTCATTTTTACTTCCTCATTTGAAACAGAATGGCATCAGCTGCCTAACGTCACTTATGTCCTTAAATATTCTTTGGAAAGTCTTATGCTTTTCCTAAGTTATTTCCTGTAATACTGTGTGCGATGAGTCTGAAAGATAGTGAAATAGATTAGCGCTTCCGTCTCTCTCATGCAGAAAGAGGCTCTGTTAAAGATGAGGGATGGGTCTCTTGTTGGAGGACAAGCGTTCAAGGCTCTGTTCCACAGGAGGCTACTTGTGTGGTTTGGAAACATCACTTAGAGGCAGATATTTGCATGCTGTCGTCACTGCATACTGGTGCCTATATTCTTCTCCCTTTTAAAAAAAATAAATCTGGTCTTTGCATACGTCGTCTGTGTCTGTATCTCTGTGCCTCGTTGTTAGAGAGGAAGATAGTCACGCTCTGTACCCAAGGCGTGTTAGAGAGAAATACATTAAGGACTGTGAGGTCATCTGATGCTATTTTAATAGGGGCTGTATAAGCATTTTAAATAACAGGTTCTATTAGGCTCTGAGACTAAACCGTGTTTCTTTAAAATGAGTTTTGATTGTAAAGTCAGTGAAGTAAAAACATGCTACACCCCTCAGAGCGATCTGAAGTACACTTCAGGACTGAGGGAGGAAGGCTGTTTTATGGTATTGCAGAAGTATCATATTAGTTCATTAGGGATTTATGCTGATGGAGCTGCCTCTGGTGACTCTTGTGTGACAGACCTCAGAAATGCTGGTTTGCCAGGCCTTTGCAGGGAATTTTTTGTGAGACCTTATCACAGGCTTCCGTGCTGCTCTGAGGTGTGAGGGGAGCTGCATTGCACCCTGTACCGAGCCACCTCTGTTTACAAAGTCATTACCCGCTCCCACTCTTACCCGAACTGACGGTGATGTTATGAAGTCCTGCTTCTTTACAAATAGCTGATTTAGTTTATGGCAACAAAAATGGGAGCTGTATGGCGTGGCCTCAGCCTGCTCCCAGACAGGTTCTGGAGGATCTCAGCAGCATGCCAAATCTTACGAGTGGTGATGAACAAAGTGCAAGACTAGGTTATGTGATGGTATTGTACCATCTTATCTTATGTGACAGTGGCTATTGCAAGGCCTTATCTTTTACAGTTCACACAAAATAAAAAAACAAACCAAAACATAATTCATCTCAATATATTTAGTTATTTCAATAAATATTGTGACGGTTGTTCTGATTGTTTGGCAATAACTATACTCTGGCCTTGTGGGTTATGTTTTCTTCGAAGTTGGAGTTAATTTAAACCTTTATGAGAATAATACATTGATCACTTGAATGCTGAACATTCACTTTTTATTTGCCATTTTTTTACTCTAGCCACAAAGCTTATCCTGGAACAGCCTGCTTCTCTAAAGCCTAACAATCTCTCCCCATTTCTACCTTCCAGTCCAGTCCTAGAGTATCAGTTACATGTCCTCACCAGAATCAAATTTGTCATGGGGAGAAAGGGGAAAGGAAAAAAGAAAAAAGTAATACGCAAAATCTTAGACTGAAACTCCTTTGTGCAGAGAAGGGTGAAGGAAACCTCACGGCCTGAGGTTTTAATAGTGATTTTGACACTTACTTAGTTTGCATCTCTTTTGATACTTCCACCAAACAAGCTTTCTGTCTCATTGCAATGTAATTTTAAAATAATGCTAGAGAGAAAAACTTTAAAAGTAGTACTGCGGCTCCACTGCCTCTGTCTAATTAAAATGTAGAGGAGAAAAGACTAACCAGTGGATAAACACAGGCCATGCTTCTCCAATTCCTGAACTATCCCGTGATCCAGCCAGATCCTTTCTAGTAGCCTAGTTCCCCCATCCAAACTTCGATGCCATTTCACCTGATCGTACCTGCCTCTGTTGGACCTCCAGGGTCTCCCTCTGTCTCCACACTTACAGTGAAAGCTGGTAGAATGGTAGAAGATATTTTCTAGTGCACTCGCTTAGACATTTCTGCTTTGGAGGTTTTAGAAGTGGTAAATAGAGAGCCTGGCTTCTGAAATAAAATAGGTAACAGTGTACTCTTCCATGGAAGATTTTTTCCTGTGGCTGTGAGACCCTATTTATCCTCTCAGATGTGCCTGCACACGCTGTGTATCTTGTTGGCTGTTTGTGAGCCCAAACTGAAAAATAGTAATTATGGAGTCTGAATAAAGCATTACATTATTGCTACTGACAGTCTTGGAAAGGTGATAGAGAAAGCATTTTTTTCTGAGGAAAGTTTGATGTATTTTCTCTAGAAGAAATGAAGGCCAAAAAAAATTTCTATACTTTTATTACGATTTTAATCACCACCTACCACTGAGCACTCCGGTTTTGTGTAGCAAGGTCTGATTTCTGGCTAGGTTATGGCCAGAGGTTGGTTGTTGCTTTCTTTTCTTTCTCCCCCTCTCTTTCCCTCTTTTCACATGCAGAGAGAAATTTGAGGGACTGAAATATGTTAATGAGGCAAAGCATTAATTGGTGATCTGCTTAAATTATCAGTAATTCTCATTTCTCATTATAAATACAGTCCTGTTTTATTGCATCCACATGAACATATTCTTGTTTAGAAAGAAAAACTGTTATCAAAGGCTATTCCTCCTACTGAAATCCAATAAGCTTTATCATTGTGCCATCTCCATTACTTTTAATAAAAATTATTGTTTAATTGAAGTCATGTTGCTGCTTCCATGTACTGTTTTGGCTGTTATGGAAATCCACACTCTCTCTCATACTGCAGACTTACAACTATGTTAACAGCCACCTAATTCGACGTTTGTACATGCACTATTACTCACTGTTGGACAGCATCAGTCCTTGAAAAGGCTGTTAAAAATGTATTTAAACAATACAGGGTAATAAATCTGGGCTACAGTCTTTTGTAGTAGATCAGCTGATATGTCAACAGTTGGGGAGTTCGGTAAATCAGTTCAGCCAAGTGAGCCAGATTAATGCAAGGATTTTAAATACTTTGCTAGCCAGTGAACACTGAGCCAGAACTGGGTTACAGAATGATCATGTCAACAGCTTCTCCAGAGTCCTGGGGAACAGCAGCACAACCGAAGTACAATTAGGGCATTTGCCTTTGTCCTCAGACTGGCCCAAGCAGTATCCATATTCATAAGGACCAGATGCAGCCTTCTACCTAGTGATGGGAGTATTCTGAGGGTTCAGGCAGAAATTAACTTTTCCTCTGGAAATTTTATATAAATATCATTGCACTTCTTCTATGCTTCAAACCAAAACAAACCACACATTTCTGGACCAAAAGCTGATTTTTCCATAGCTAAAATTTATGCCTAGGTATTCTAGCTTAACGTATCTTCGGGGATATCACTTTTTAAATAGGGGGACAAACAATTCCTTCTTAATAAACACTTTGTGTGGGAGCACATCTCTCTCTGCAACACACACAGGCAGGCAGATACTGGTAAGTAGAGGCAGCTTCTCAGCTCTTGACAAGGACTGTGGAGGAAGCACTTGGTGGCAGGACACTGGAGACAAAGGTTAAAAGGAAGAGACTACATTGGAGAAAAATGCGTAAGCACCCGACAGGATGCACAAACGATGGCCAAGAGACAGGCTGGCAGTCCTGAGAAGCAGTCAGGGCCAGCTGGGAGAGACTCAAGAGCAGGTCAACGCACAAACCCTAGCACTCCGGTCACCTGCTGGTATCGCCAGGAAAGGCTCAGCTCCTTACCAGCTGCTGCATTCCTCTCCAAGGCCAATGGTACTAACAGCAGTCATGGCCGGTGCACAGGGTTTGAATTTCTCAGCCGTTTTCCAACATCGGCACGTTAAACGAGCTTGCCCATCTTGAATTTTAAACAAAACTTTGTAACTCCAACTCCACCACCCCAGAAGCTGCTCAACAAATAGTTTTAATTAATAAATTATCAAAAAAAGTGAGAGATTCTTGGATAGCTTGCAAACAGAGAGAGGCAGCTTTCTCTGCTTATTAATCTATATGGTACAAATCACTTCTGGCTGCTGTTATAAAAAAATCCAGCTTGACTGATGAAAGTTCATGTTTCACACCTTTTTTGGCAACACAGGAACAAGCCATAATTTTACTTATTAAACCCAAACTCTGTTGTAATTGTGTTACTCAGAAAGCTTTGCAGTAAATTAATCATCAGAATTACTGGGCTGCTTTATTTTAAATCAATCTAAGGAATACCCAGAGGCTTTTTTAAAGTTTTTTTTCAGAGCACACTGTAGATTCAGATGACTAAAGATATATTTACTAAGAATATTTAAAAAAGCATTTGTTTCCCCCTCGCAGAATAAAACAAACCCCTGCCACATCTCACGAGGACCCCATGCCCCAGAAAGCAGCACCCATGACTCACCTCTTCCCTTGCACCTCAGTGAAGGGTTTTGGCATGGAAAAAAATAACAAACAGGGTGTCTTCAGCTGTGTCAATAACTAGCATCTCCATCAGCACCAGGTAACGCCGCTTGGATACATCTATCTCATAAATCTTGCTGGAAGTCACAGGAGAAGGAGCAGAAGCGCAGAGCCAGCACCTACGGGGAACTGAAAGGAAAGACCCATGCAAATGCCAGCACCAGCGGGGCTGCCCGCTCACCACTTCACATGGCATCTAATCCAGCCCATGCCAGTCCAGGCAATTTTACTACGTATTTTTGCCAACTGTGTGCTAGCAGTTTGATAGCAAAAAATGCCATACTGAAGTTCATACTGTCAATGCACTGGTTGCCACTGACAGGAGGAAAGATATTGCCACTTGGATGTCTCCGTTGCTCGAGAGAACAAGCACTTTCTGCTTCCCCAGTTTCGAGACTCTGACGTGGCAAATTGTTCTTTTCTTTTTTTTTCTTCTTTTCTTTTAGATTAGCCTTATTTAATAAAGGATTTTGCTGGATTACTAAATGCAATTGCATTTAGTGATAGTTATATTCCATTTTGCATTTTGTATTGTAATGTAAGTAGTTAAATATGTAACTAAGCATTTTAAAACATGAAACCGTAAGAAAAATTTTAATTGCAACAGAAAGACTCTTGCCTGCCTACGCAAAGTATTTGTTTAATGTCGATTTCTCTTCCCGTAGTAGTGAAATGCCACATCCATATTTAAAATCTGAAGTATTGACAAAATCTTCTCAGCGCATAAAGCTGTTTTGGCAAAATAAAAGAGTGCCTGCCGTGCTGCAGCTATGAAAATGAAACAGCTCATCAATTTACCTAAAATCCGCCTACAGAAAAGGCATTCTCCAGCCTTCAGGAAACCTGATGCTTTTCTCATGCAGGAAGAAATCCTCACCATGCATAAGTTGGTGAGAAACCTCCGCTGACTTCAATAGGGCCAACTGCTACGAGATTGACAGGGCTATCATTATGCTTTAAAATTAACTTTATGCACATGCATTCACAAATAGGAACCATAACAGCAGAAAGACTTAATGTAACAGTTATAAGGCAAGTGAAAAATCCAGAAAGAATATGCTGCAGTTTGAGATTAATGTGTTAAAAACATCTAATTTTAATAGGTCAAACCTTTAAAAATTTTTTCTGTGGCATGTCAAAATCTCACATTTCTTCAGCTGACAGAGAGCACTGTTAGAAATGGAGACAGAATCTGCTGAGTGAATTAAAGTGTGGTTTCTCAGAGACTGAACCAGTATTTATTAGAAAATTACTCCTAAATTATTAGTTACGCACTTAAAAGCATAAGCAAACCTTTGACCTCATAGCATCTCTATAATCTTTCACAGTATAAAAGAAAAAGTTTTCTGGTATCTGTAATTACTTACCAAAATAAAGGACTTTTTTGTGTGGCAGTTTGGTTTGTATATGTTTTATTAAAAAAAAAAATAATTTTTCAATGCTATTAGTCAATACATGTGTAATAATACTTAATAAAGTATCATATAATAGCAGGTATTTTGGATTCAGGAATGTAATGGTTTTAACCAAATCATCAGAGCTCTGTTCTGCTCCAGTCTCTTCTAAATTGTCATTTTTTCCCCAGAATTTAAACAAACTCATTCTTTGTCAAGGTACGTCATCCTTAAGGCCTTGCAAACTTTTTAGCGATTGAACCAAAACAAAGAGAGAGCTCGGCTTTCTTGATCTGAAGACCACATTACTCTTGAGCTTAAAAAGGTGCCTGTGGTTTTCAAGCAGTTAGTGGCAAATCAGCAAGAAAGAAATCAGAGGAGAAGAAGGGGCACTTGGAAATCAAAACAGTAAAGTGCACAGTTATGCTGTCCGAAATTGTATTAATCTGATCCAAAGAACTTGCTAGACTGTGGATATTTAATACAATTTGGCTTGCATGGAACATACAACCACGATCGGACAGAAAGGATTTTTTTTTCTTCCTGAAGTCATCTACAGGATTTACGGAATTCAATTTTCAAGGGTAACATACTGCAGCTCTTTGGATATTGATTGGTTTCCTAAGTCCACAAGGAAATGGAGAAGGGGGGGAGGTGTGGAGGGTTGCAAGGTGCCCTCGTGCCTTCTGTTTTGTTTAGATACCAGTACTCTCCAGTTCCCCGTCCTCCAGCCCTAATGCAGCGTGCGACCTAGAAATCATAAAGAGTTTCTCTTTGTTTGTGTACTGTCTTTGAGTTTGCTGGGATTGCGCCCCTGTTTGTTCTCTGCTGGTAGCCTTGAGGGGGTCTGTCTTCTCAACTGGTTCCTCCTCACAGTCCTGGATTTTACTGGCTGGGGTGTTGGCAACTGACTCCAGGGAGGTGCCTGTCTCCTCCAGGTGGCTGTAGCCCTTATTGCTGCTGGAAGGCTCAGACTGGGAGCTCTGGGAGTCCGTCCTGGTGATGGTAGGAGGGGTTGAAGGTGGCGACCCCCCCAGATCCAGAGATTTGGAGTAGCTAGAAGATGCCTTTACCAAGAGGCTGGAGTCTGGGTCTCTGCTGACAGCCGGGGACCGAGGTGGCTCAGGGAAAAGGGGGTGCCTGGCATCGGGCAAGCAGCTGGTGCTCTGCCGCCTGACAACCAGCTTGTGCCTCCTCGTCCCACAGCCTCCCTCGACCCGGCTGCTGCTGAGGTCAGTCAGGCTCAGCTCAAACTCCCCCCGGGGGATTTCCCGGGCTCCCCGCTCACCAGGGGGCCTCCGCCAGCCTCCCTCTACGCTGCTCGGTGCCAAGGGCAGGAGGGCGAAAGCGCTCAGCGAAGAGCTGACGATGGAGTTGGCTGTGCTGCGCCGGCCCCAGCTCTCCGATGGGCTGCAGGGTGGGCTGGTGGCAGTGCGGCCAGCAAGGGCAGCACGTTCCCGGTAGATGCTGTACACAGCCTCGGCCAGGCTGGGCGGCTGTGGGGGGATGCAGAAGGAGGAACGCCGCGGCGGGGACGCCAGGTCCGGCGGGGAAAGGGAGACACCCAACCCAGGTGGCCAGGAGCTCTTGGCCAGCATGGCTGCAGCACCCAGGCCTTCACTGCCAGGCTTGAGCTCCAGGCCCCGGGACTGCACATAGTTGACAAAGCCGTTGAGAGGGGCTGAGGCCGGGGTGCCTCCATCCTTGGCCCGCAGGCTGTGGGCATCGATGACAGTGGAGTAGAGGTCACGCAGGTTGATGACCTTGGTCTTCTTGTCACGATTCTCGTGCAATACAGCATTGGCGCAGATGAAGAGGAAGATGCCGATACCCATGATGAGGGGCCCCAGCACCTTCAGCTTGTCTGAGTGCAAGTAGCTCGAGAAAAGACGGAAAAGGAAACCCACTGAGGCCTGGGGGGACGAAGAAGTTGGGGGGGACTGTGAGGACCCCCGGGTGGTAGCAGTGGTGGAAGTGTTGGCTCTGTGGGGTGCCCCTTCCTGGCTCCGGGAGCGGTTCTTGGGGGTGCCACCCTGCGGTACCAGGTGCCGGCCCCCACTGATGCTGCCTTCTCTGTACACCTGGCTGGGCTTTGGCCAGTAGCCCACCACGGCCAAGGCGATGCCCACAAGCAGTACCAGGATGCCACAGAGGGCGATGAGCCCCGAGAGGGAGCACAGCTTGAGCTTGCCTTTCACCACCACCACGTCGTTCTTGCGCTTCTTTTTGGCCTTGCGTTTGCGTTTGGGGACTTGGCTTTGGGGTCGCAAGGGGTCCTGTTTCCTAGCAGAGATCCTCAGGAGGCCTCCAGTGGCGATCATGGCTGGCTACCCAGAGTACTGCTCCCTGCAGCCACTCCAGCCCCTGCAGTGAAAAGGAGGAGAGAAGAGGATGAGGACCAGGCGCAGACCTGCAGCACAAGAGGTGTCACTGTTTGCTGTTCCTCATTCAAATTCCTGCTAATTAAAACCCTCAACAAGTGGGAGGGGGGTTGACACCAACAGGCCGATCGCCCTTGCCCACATTGCTCCAGCATGTGAGAAAGAGACCGGCAGACTGAGAGCACTGAAACAGCCATGTGCCCCACTACACTCTTGCCAAAGAGCTTATTATTTTGTTTATCATTTACCTGGAGCGTAGAGGGAGTGGTATCTGCCAGTGTAAACAAAAAAATGATCTTGCTGGTCTCAGGAGCTTGCAAGGCACCAGAGCTCAGAGGATGCTGAGCCCCTCTCCCTAACAGGGTCTGGGGTTACACTACACACCAACTGTGGCTAGTGATGTCATGCAGGATTTGAGGGGATGGAGGAAATAAAAGCAGGAAGGCAGTATGTTTGATCCATAGACACTATTTGTTTCATTACACTGCTTACACATGACTGGGGGGAGGGTTAAACATATTACTCGCTTTGCTTAAATGAGTGGGAAAGGAATTACTGTGAAATGCCCAAGGGAAACATTTTAACACTGGAAGCAGTGCCCTGTGAAAGTTTCTTCCTAGCCATTTGCCCTTGATCTGCAATACTGCAGAAATTCATCTCCTGCCTGCGGTCCAGAGGCATCCCTGATTTGGGAACACGTGTGATGCTCCAGGTAACCGTTATGTAACAGCGGCAAATTCCTCCGCCCCCAGAAAGGGGAGATGGTGACTGTCAGGTAAGAGATGACATGTCAAATCTTATTAAAGGAGGAGCAAACCCTTGAGAGTCACCTGGGGAAACGGCAACGACTGCTTGTAGGGAAACTGGCAGGGTACCAAACATTGAGCATTTATGGCTTTTGTTTTACGAGACCATCAGAAGTCATCTCTGTTCCAGCGATCTGAGCCACAAAATGCAGCGTGTAGGAGCAATTCCTGCACTGTTGCAATTTTTTGGGAAGATATTCCTTCATGCTACCGAGAAGCAGGATCCCCTCCTCCCTTTCTCTTTCCGAGTGTCCCATTATTTTTTTTCTTTGAGAGAGCAAAAGATGACAGCACCGAATACAATACAGTTCACAAAGTTCATTTCATTGCAGTGAAATGCGATTAAGCAAGCACCTAAAAAAAAATATTCTTGCTCCCCTTCCCCCATCAGCTTTTAAATGGCATCTCTCTTCTGTTCTATTCCCAGATTTGCCACGTATGCAGTAATTTTGTGTCCCATTTGCTCCGTTTGTATTTTCCCAGAAGAAGAAGGGTGTTGTCAGCGAGGACATTGTTAAAATTACTCTCCGAGGTACTGCACGCTCAAAACAAAGAGCAGAGACTTGTCTTCTCTTTCCTATCGCTGAACTATTTATTTAAAAAAAAAAAAAAAAAGAGAGAGCACGTTTTGTCGATGCAAAAGTGCAATTATCGGGGCACGCTTTGCTTTAATTGCCGGTTCGTTGATCTCCTCCTTTCTGCTGCCCCACTAGCCAGCCGCCCGTCTCCTCTACCGCGAAGACAGACGGCAATCAGCTCCGAGGAACCCTCCGGGTTCGGCATCGCCCGGCACTTCGTTTTGGCGACGGAGGGAGCAGAGCTCGCCACGCGGAGGAGGGCGCCGAGGGACCGCCGGCCGTCGCCAGTGGCCGCAGCGCAATAAACCACCCCGGGACGGGACTCGCAGGGGCCGGAGCCACATCCCGCACGAACTGACCGCGACCTCCGCCCGCGCCCCAGCCCCCCGCCGCCGGCTCCTTCGGCGAGCCCTCGAGCACTACCCCGACCTCGCTCGGTAAAGGCCAGATACGGTTTTAACAGGACCCGGTTTAAAGCCTCCCAAGCCCTCGGGCGCCACCGGCGGGGCTCGCCGGGCTCCGGCTGCCGGGGCAGGGACCGTCCCGCAACGCTTTAAAGGAGCTCCGGCACCAGACCCCGGGCCGCCGGCTCCCCCGCGGGCAAGGCTTGGGCGCCGCGCCGGCCGGGCTGGCCCCGCAGCTCCCCGCCGTCGGGGCAGG
>VYZV01031175.1:27077-44590 GCA_013401275.1 Pandion haliaetus | reverse complement strand
GAACTCAGTTTTTCAGAAAATTTGCTGTGTTACAAGGTGCTACTTCATTCAATTTCAAAAAAATTAAAATGTGCATACACCTTCTGAAACAATAAAAATGCAAATTAATTTGTTGTGACAGCATATAACAAGATTTTAGATAACTATTTCTTCTGAAGATTTTTCTTATAAATAATTTCTGGCAACTTCTTCAGTCCTGTCCCACATTACCTTCTGCAATATCAATACTATGTTGGACTCCTATCCAAACATTCAACATTGTTAATCACCACAATGCAGATTAGGTTAATTTTCTAAATCAAATTTTCACCAGCCCAATATTAGCACATTATTTGTAAGCTGTTTGGTGTTTTATAGGGTTCATGCATTAAACCCAAGAACTCTTTTCAGTGCCACTTGTTTGAGTTGGGGTCAGGACACTAGTTAATGTCCCTACCCAAAAAAAGGTTGCATAAAAGGACAGTAACAAAACTGACTTTAAAAGTTGTTTTAGCAGTCGTGAAACTATGTGCAAAAAGCAATAACAGCAACATAAAACTCACCGGGTGAAAGTAGTTTTAGTTTCTTACTGGGAGAGTATGACTGACAGAATAAAAATATTTGAGAAGTATCTTTCTATATGTACTTGTTTTCACTGTCAAGCACAGAACTTCTAGTAAACAAAGCAACTTAGAAGATTGCCTTTTAATGTCCTTTATTAAAATCAGCATCCCATTAGTTTCTCCTAGAAATAAAAAGGCCCAACACAAAAGATCCTAAAAAAAAAGATAAAATTATATTATACATCATTTATTATGAATTGTCCAATAGACTTAAACTCAAATTCTCCCATAATGTAAACCCATATGTCATCCATATGATGATGGTCAAATCAAGGAGCAAAAAATTAATCTAAATTTTCTCATTTGTATCCTGACAATAAAATTATTTCTCTTTTCACTATAGCATACAGCTTAGTCTATCCAGCTGCTGTTATTTTATGCAAAGTAAATGTTCATTGTTTTTTAAGAGTATGAAAAAAATTGTATGCCATAGAAATTATCCAGGTTTCAATGTGATACAATGCTCACTGGTACTAAAATATGATGTAAGAAGCAAAAATCATCTAAAAGGCAGTACTTTGGTCAGCACAAAGTTTCTTTTCAATAACAATCTCTCAAGCAGATTAGTATGAAAAAGTAGGGAGATTCTTTTTTTCTTTTGTTTAGCTACAAATAATTAAAGGTAACTACTTACTTTTTACTGAACAGAGTACAGGCTAGCCATGACTGACATACTTTTGGATTCAATTTCTGGATAATGCATAATGACAGACTTCCTCATTTCTATTCAGATTACAACCCATAATTGAGAATTCATTATCTATTGAATCTTTTGTGTAGGACCATTTACTTTTTAATGAAACCAAAACAAAACACCACAGCAGAAAATGTTCCCTAGCTCACAAACATACCTTCATTAAACTTCCATTTTTAATTACAAATATGATATTAAAATCAGGTCTAATGTAACTGGCAAGATCTCAAATCACACGTAAATACCTTGTTAATTAAAAACATTTGTTACTATGTCATTAACTTCTGTGCTTGTCAAACTTGTCTATTAAAGAATGTTAAAAATTAATCCTATGCCTACCTATCAAAAAGCAGAAAGCAAAGAGAGACATGGAAGAACAACACATTATTACTAATAGCCTGAAGCAATCAAGACAGTGACAGTCACCCAGAACTGGGGGAGCGGGTGAAGTGAATTTTACTCTCTCTAACATTGAAGCATGTATTACAAAAAGGAGAATCAAATACTTCTGGGGGCAAAAAGCGATGAGTAAAGTAATATACTTTTATAATTATTAGAGGTATCATCATTAGTATAATACTAAGCAAGGAATGTTTATTAGCATTTTTTATTTGCTATGTAACGTGGAGCAATATTGAGAAGTATTATTAAAGTGGATAAGCAAATACAGAAATAAACTGAGACTAATGAGGAATTACCATCTTACATACGGAACAAACAAAATCTCAAAAATCATTCAAGGTAGGAGATATCAGAAGTGACACTATACTTTGCCACCACACTGGCACAAAAGAAGAGAGACAGTCACAATACACTTTGACTACATCTTGAAACTGTAAGTAAAAGTAACACAACTCCTTCCCTAGCTGCCCCCAATGCCTCATCCATGTTCAGTGAGTAGAGTTCAAAAAAAATTACAGCTCAGCCCTCCAGTCATAAGGTAGAGACCAAAAAGCACTTATCTGTCAGATGGGCAAACAAGAACAGGCCACAGAATTAATGTTATAAGAGATTCGGGATATAAATCATTTCCATTTAAGAAAGATAATGTAGAGTGCAGTAGTACATACACTTTTAGCAGTGGTTAGAAAGTAAGCTATAATTTGCCAACTAAGCAAAGGTTGAAATCCTTACTTAGATGTCAAAATAGAAGAGCACATTTCAGAACTAGAAAAACCTTAACGCTAGGTTTCAAAATCAGGCAGAACGGCTTTCCTGTAATTCAGGAAAAAAAAACCTATTTCCTTTTAAAAACATAATCCTGTTCCCACTAGATGTAAACCCTTTAGATTTAATTTCTTACACATAAACCTGTTTCACGTGAAATGCAATGGGACAGAAATTGTGTCACTGCATATGCTGCTGACAATTTCATTTATTATTTTTTTACCATACAAAACTACATGATTTCAAGCACACAAATCATTAAGCACTGCAGCTTTCAGGCCAAAAGCTACCCTGAATTTTTACTTAGAACTTCGATAAAACTTCAAAAGATTCCTTATTTTTAGAAACGTCTAGGAAACACATGCTTGGTTTATTACAACATCAACAAACCAGTTCACTGACATATCTGCATCTGGGCAAGACTAAGCATTTATGAGAGAAGTGCAAGCTAGAAAACTTATTTTCCTGATAATGGACACTATAATCTGGCATGGTTGATGGTTTTCAACAGAAACTACCACTATTACCTGAAATTGTGCAATCCAGCAAAATATCTCACACTTAGTGGCAGCACAGAATTCAGATAACACGACAATGAAGCTGGAGAGCTGAGCTAGCATTCTAGCCCACAGCAGACTCTAGTGTCCATTTGCCAAAATTGTTTATTTCATTTCATAAAGGTAAGTCTGAACATAAAGTCATAAACAGTTTCTACCCTTTCTGAACACAGATCCAGAGACACATGGAAGCTACTGTTGCAGAAATTAATCAATGGTTTGAGTTTCAGCTGTCAATATAACTTCTTAAACTAACATTCCTCTTCGTCTAACTTGACTGCTATCATCCATTGCAGTAATACCATAGTAAGTAAAGTAACCCTTTTATGTAAGTGAACTTCCCTGTCTCTTCCTCCTTTTTTCATTCCCCCTTCCTTTCTTTGCTGCAAGAGATCATCAGATGAATGGCAGATTGAAATAAACTATCTCTGTGCAAAATCAAGCATATGCCAAAAACTTCTGTTGTGGCTGAAATCAGTAGATTGAAGATTAAATGGTTAAACATTTGAAATCTCAATCATTAACCCATTTGTAAAAGGAAAATAATTTTTTTTCGTTTCCCTGCATGCAGCGGTATCAGAATGACCCACTGTTACTGTTTTTACAATTAAAGAAATGGCAAAACCCACTTGTTTCCTCCTACTCACAGAGCAGTTTAACTCTAAATTTCCCAATTTTATAAACCTTTTCCCATTTAATTTTAACATAAAAAGTCATAGTAAATTTGCTTTGCTAATTGTGCACATCTCTTACAGCTGTAAAATACAAATAACACACTAAGGATATTTCAGGAGACTGGAAAGAAAGGGTGCAGATGGCATTGCAAAAAAATGAGAATTTGCGTTTACAGATGAAAATTTTTCCTAGACTGAAACTTTTTGTTAATCACTGAATTATTACAGTCGGCGAGGTATTTTTATCCCTGCCGATTCTCCAGCTCCCCCAGGACAGTAGCTGTGCGGCAGCAGCAGGCCAAGGTTAGAGGACTTCACCCACGGTCGCTTAGCAACGAGCAGCCTCGCCTGGACTCAAGGACAAAGGGTCCAGGACCAGGCAGCCTGGCTGGCATTGGCACGCACGATAGGTGCGTGATCGACAGTGCTCTTAATGCCCTCATTCTCTCCTGATGGTGGGAAGAGTTCATTTTCTGACCAGTATCAGTGGGATTTTGGTCATGGATCCTCTTTGCTGACAGGTGACAGATTCAGCCATGGGAATTAATTTGCTATTGAATCAAGTAAAGGTCCACTGCTAACTAGGCTGGTAACAGTTTTACTTCAGAGACCCTAGGCCAGACTGGTGCTCCCGCCATACCCCAGGAGCATCAAGGACCATAGCCTAACTAAATTTCGAATAAAGGCGAGCCTACAGAAAGTGATGGGACCCTGTTCAATATTAGTCTTTAGCAGTTACCTTATGCAATACCGAAAGATCTGTGCGCAGTTTGGGAATCTGTCTTTGTAAAGACTTGTTCCACATTACTAAGTCTTTCTATCACAGGTTCTCTATTATTAGATTTTACTATTTTAGGTTCTTCTCCAGATCTTACAACAAAGCTGTATAAACAGACTTCACGCTGATAGCATTTAATTGCTTTGCATGTGCATTGTTTAATGCATGGATGATTCAAACAGTTAAGACCCAGACGTTCTGATTAGCTTCCATTCCTTTGGAACCCAGGAAAATCTACTGAATTAAAGCAATGATTCTCAACTGGACTCATGCAGTTTGAAATCATGCAGTCTGTCTTCTGAAATAAAGCAAGCATGTAAAACTTCACTTTTCGACATTCCTTTGATCTGAGGGTTTAAAACACACCTACAAACAAGGCATCACATTTACTACTTTTGGACTATCAATATGAAATTAATGCTTTTTTAAGCACATTTTAACACTGCAAGAACAGTTACTTTATGGATGGCTATATAGCCACAGTGTTTATAAGCAATTCTTCCAAATGATGGATTTCAACTGAGAAAGTTTATTTCATTCCCAAAAGATCAACTAAGCATTCAACCATTCAGGTGAGACAGCGCCAATAATTTACCCAAAGAAAACTGGTGTATAACGAGAACATACAGTGTCCATTATTTATTGTCCAGTGCACAAGGATTTCTTTGGAGAAATCCAATTGGTTTTGTCACTTTTTATGACCATATGGATCTATTTCCAACAGCAAAAGAAATACTTTGGTTTTCAGAATTACATACACACAAAATGGAAAAATTAATAGTATGGTTCTGTGGCACAACACACACATGCCCCCTCCCCCGCCCCAATCCCTGACAGGAAAGGCAACTTCTCCAGGCAGGGAGGAGAGGGGAAAAAAAAACCAAACCCTAGAGGCCTCAGGTTGAAAATTGAACTGATCAACTGAGATGCGCCAGGTACACTAAATAATCCTTTTGGCCAATAGGGATTAAAATGACCATAGATCAGAGTTGACAAGGGTATAAACGGGGTCCCGCCGGAGGACATTTTGAATCAGTCCTCCTTGGAGCCGCAGGTCTGCAGCTGGGGACTCTCTCCTTGGGTTGGGACACTGCCCTAGGTAATTCCTTGAGGTTGAGAGCTCTCATCTTTTAGGTGAGTGATTTGCGCATTTTGAGTCTTCATTTTAAACCTTAAGAATTCTTAAGTCGGCTGAGTAGTGCTAATTCCCCTTACATCATTGAACCTGTGGTTTACAAATTTTATTGGAGTTCTAACTAAGTTTTAACTGAAGAATAAATCTGAGTTTTAACACCTGTTGGATTTGATTGTGTATGCCTCCGTAACAGCTTATTACAGGAATAAGATTATTCTGAATTTCTAAGAAACAGAGTTGAATTATGATTCAAGATAAAGCGAACAATGCTTATCATTCAGTGCTTTTCACTGTAATACAAAACCAGTTTTATTTAACACTATTATTTAAATTTTAGAAGCCAGATAAACAGAAGTACTTGTAAATAACTAGCTATCCCTATTCAGAATGAATCCTGAATTTCTTAGGTTAATTTTAAGGACACAAAGACCTTTAATGAGTAGGACATACTTTAGCACAATCTCACAGACACTTAAAGTTATTCAAGTGTGAGCATAATTTTGCCAGATAGACACCTAAAAGTCTGTCAGGGTACCAGCCTCAAAACTGATATTAATAGACACTTTTACTGGTCTTAGCAGTTGAACAAAGGACTGAACTGACATAGAAGGTAAAGTAGGAGGTCCTGTCAAAGTAGTCCAAGACACATTGCCACGACAGTGACTGATGTATAAATCAAGAGACATCAATTGCAAAGCTCTAGAATTATGAAACCATGATTTTTAAAACCTGCTGAATCTTATTTGTAACTTCCAGTTTTAATATGCTTTCATAAAGAAGAGATGACATTCAGTGGCTGATAACCATTAAGAAAATTTTTTTTTTTATTACTATAGCCATTACAACAAGTTCAAAACCTTTTGTTATCAAGGCAGACCCATTATACCTATACAAAGTTCTTTGTCTAATTAGTTATGTCTTACCTATACGTATTATGATTCCTACATTTTGCATGTTTTGTTTAAAAGATGTGAGGCATTTCTATTTTGTTAATTAATAAACAACGCTATGATACACTTTGTGAATCTACATGATAGCTTTCACAGCTCATTCAAAATTCTTGTTCCAAAACACTTGAACAATCCAGATACCTGCAATAAGTTTAACTGCAGAGGAATGGAGAACTGAACAAGGCCTACCTTTTCCATAAACACCGTGACTCTGATCTAGCAACAGTGAAACTGTTAAGAGTTGTCATACACCAAGACTGACTTCTTTTCAAATGACACACACAGGATCTGTAAGGAGATTCTCCTGGAGAAGGCTCATTCTGTGTAGCAGACCAAGTTACAGAAAGAAGTCAGGGATGACATGGGATCCAGGGGAGCAAGGAAAAACAGACACAAATATGGATTCTTATTTCCAAAAATTCTATTTACTATTTGCAAAACCCAACTCCCAAGAAAAACGTCTTGACTGCAACCAAGTCCAGAAAAGGTGATTTGCTGACATTCAAATATTGACTTTGTAATTTGTAGGCAATCAAGCTGGCAGAAAGCTGGATGTGCATCAATTTTTATAGTGAGCTGACCCGGCAGACAGGAAACAATGAGCAGAAAAAGATTTCTGCATCTGTAGGTTACTGTAATTAGTAAAGAGCATTCTGTGAAATCTCCTAGGACACAAAATAAGAACTGGTTCATAGTCATACAAAATAAGAGGAATGTCATGTGGACAATTTGATGACTACATTCAGCTTTCAGTTGTTAGCAGATTTTTCAGGGTGGAAAATAAGCAGACTACAGATGGGGAAAACATTGGAGCTGGCTCAGCAGGGTTAATTCTGGCATGATGCTGCATTACTAGTCAGCTGCAGCGCCTCAGCACCACACTCCAGGGACCAGAGTAATTGTGCATGGAGCTGGCAGGGAGTCAGGAGCTTTGTTAGCTCCTGATCAGCATTAACCATCCTAAATAAAGCTCAGCTCTACACAGAAAAATGTAGGTGACTCCACATGATCCTCATCAGTACCCTGGAGTTTTCTTCCATGTGGAGTATGCTATTTCCCCAAAAATAAAGATAATGGAAAGTGACTAGTAGCAGATGAAAGATTTTTGTCCAATGATGTCCCACTCCAGTTTCAACTCTTTTGTATGCACTTCCCTTCCCCCAAAACACAGACAAGGAAAGGTTAAACAAATTAACCTGTAGAAGAAAGCAGACCCTTTGCATTGTCACAGGTGCACAAATAAAAACCCGCAATAAAATAAAAAATAAAACGTGCATTTGGTGAGCTTGTTACTATTGAGGGAAAATGTTTCATAATAATGAGAAGAGTTTTAACCATTACTGAGCATTCCAGAAGTCTATAGCCTACATAAGGGAACACTTCCAGGGACACAGAACCACTCCACAGAAATTAAGACAAACTAGATAAACAATTCACTAGAATAACATCCTGCGACAAGGTAAAGTGGGAAAAGAAGCAACAAAAGGGGGATGAAATTAAGGCCTTGCCACAGCTAAATACAGGACAAAAATCCACTAGATTGCTAGATCATATACCAAAAAACTTCTAGAATAAATCTAAAATGGACTATAATGAAAGTAAATTAGTATCAGCAGAGGAAAAACTACAGTACTTACCAGCTCTGAAGAGCACATCTATGAGCTGTAAAAGGTCACCATATTGTTAGATTGTACAAGAACATTTGTACTATGTTTGAAATAAAATTACAGAGTCCATTTTGTGGTCTGAAGATGCATATTTTTCTCATAATATCAGGAGATTTTCAGAGGGAAGTGTGAACGTTTTTTTTTTTCCAACATTATAAAGATACAGAAACTTTTGATGCTGAAGAAAATTTTGAAAAAATTTCTAGGGGCAGATTATAAACAAAGCCTTGCAATACCAAGTTTCCAAACCTTTAGATCAAAAAGACAATTGTTAACAGATCAGGCAAGAGGCAAGGAAGAAAAAGCAGGGAGGGGGCAGGATTTTTTCCTACCTCTATTGATGATTTGTAGCCAGAACTATTTTATACGAATTGACCAGTAATATGATCTTGCAGATATCAATCACTATTGCAGACTATTGATCCAATCCACAATCAGCTGAAAGCAATGGAAACAGTCTTTAATTATGAATTTAAATATGCCTGCAAAACAGACTCTTACTTCTTTCTTCATTCATCTCAAGTTGTATCAAATCTTTTATCTTCACATAGAATCAGACCTAGAACTCACCCTATAGCAATGCACAGTGAAAGCATAAAAGACAATGGTAGCTGGGACAAACTGTGCTTACCACATCTATACGGCACAGCACAGCACAGCAAATGACTCAAGGTTTCAGAGCAAGGCCTCTGAGCTGCAGTGCTGAAATCAAGTAATTTCAGAGTACCTGGACAATCTGGGCACAACTGATTGTTAACGAGAAATAAGCTTCTTTAAGAATGTCAGCACCACCACCACCCACAAAAATTAAACCACAGTTGGCTCACCATTTTTTGTTGATTTATATATACACACTAATGATGGGAGTCTAGTACAATTCTCGAGCTCAAATGTACCACTGTAGATAATTATTTCAAGTGTTGCTAGAAAGAAGTTACTGTTACACAGCTTCAACAATAGATTATTCAAAAATCTGTTCCAAAAACCATACAAATATTGAATCTCAGATTTTACTTACACTACCGAGGTGCACTGAGTTATCTTAAGTATAGAAAGAGAAGGAAGTTGCTATATGGTTAAAACAGAGCAAGAAGCTGAATTGCAACACTAGTAAGAAATGCACAGTGCTTCTGTCACCTGATTTTCCACAAAGCATTTTTACTTTAACAGTAAAATATTGAAAACAATTTTGTTCACAATCATGCCTCTGTGCTTCATAGGATTTGCAGATACAATTCCCACTCTCCTGTATGCGCCATCCTCCTCAGCTAACTTGGTGATAGGAGCCATCTACTTGCTCCAGAAATACATTTCCAGAAGAAAACAGAAACAGTAGAACAATTACCAAGCTGCAACTGCATCTGAAAAAATTCATTAAAGGCCTTAGTCCCTCAGAAATTCAATCTGATCGATAAAACCAAAAATTATTGGCAGTGAAGAACTATAAAGACTGAACCCCAACATATTTCACAGAACTTTAGAGAAACAACTTCCTTTCTAGAAGAATCGTCTCATTTGATCTGGAATAAGAATAGATACAATCCACTCCCACTTCCAAATTGATGCATATGACTATGCAGTCTGATCTTACCAAAAAAGGTATGCAACTTCTACATTAGTTATTGGCCAAAGTGTAAATAAGATCTAAAAAGATAAAGATCTAAAAACCACTCTGAAATAGCAGCATTACTTAAAATTGGACAAGGTTAAGAAGTTAGTCAAAGGTAGGGAAATCTACTAAATTTGTCAAGTGCTTAGCAAGTTTTACTAAATTCTTCAGAACTGAAAAGTCGGAAAATATTTCTAACAGTGTTAACTCACTGCTGTAGTTACTACTGCTAAGCAATAATATTTTACCTACGAAAAGTCCATAATTTGTCCAATAGGAATAAATGAAAACCACCTGGATCACTCTAGTTAGTTGTCTAGCATTCACTGTGGAAATGCAAATCAGTTTTGCTACAGGAAAAAGGAAATAAAGAGAATAAAATATCATTATTATGTTTGGAAAGCCATCAGCAATGAAAATTAATTATTTTTTCTCTAAACTATCTGCTTCTTGTATATTCCTATTCATACCTTGATGCCAAAAATTAGTTCTTACTATTTCTATTCTTGTGAAATCCTATGGCAGATGTCTAACTATGTCTGCTTCTGTATTATAAAACAATGCTCTTTTAAGAGGAAGTAGAACTTGGAAATACATGCGTATGACTAAAAATAATTTGGGTTGCTAAATCCACTTGAACAATGGTATATAACATATAATATGAATACAGAAATTCATAATCCTTTCATACCCATGAGAGTAAGACACCTGGAACACTATGCAGC
Organism: Pandion haliaetus; assembly: GCA_013401275.1. Classification (NCBI taxonomy): domain Eukaryota; kingdom Metazoa; phylum Chordata; class Aves; order Accipitriformes; family Pandionidae; genus Pandion; species Pandion haliaetus. The sequence goes on along the minus strand of VYZV01031175.1, from coordinate 34,032 downwards.
ATCATTAATGCATTTATTCGGACCTGGAATACAGGCAGGTGCTGAAGAAAATCCCAACAGTCAAATTCTCTGAGATACATCATGTGAATTCACCTAGCCGTGACACAGAAAATTCAAGCCAACTATCATTTTACTCATACCTAAAGAACTGTCAGTACTGAAATGAAAATCCCACAATGCCATTGAAATGCAATTCAAGCAAGAAAAGAAACTATCAGGCTTTTTCAGCATCTGAATCCTCTTTGTCTAAAAAGAAAATAGAAATTATTTGTAGAAGTTAATTTTATTTATGCAACTCAGAGTTAAAAGATACCAACAGAAGCTACAGAAATTACATCCTGCAGCTACAGTGAAAAAGATCTTAGGCACTGAACAGATGTCTAAGCATTGAATGAGCTGGGAATTGAACAGATGTTATTCTTATAAAGGTAGAACAAAACCAGGAAAACAGACATAGAAATTATTTCAAATAGATTGCCTCCTAAAATGGTCGCCTGTTGTATCTATTTATTCCTCTAGCTAATATCCTCAGAATTATTCCAAACACAGCGAAGGTCAAAAGCAAGGGCAACTTGGTGGTTCGGGAGGAGCACTGCTGTAGATGTGGATGACAGATTAGGACCCCAGCCCAGTTCTTCCTTTCCAAACTAGCAAATGCAGCAGTGCACACTTCCCTTGCTCAGAGTATACTTTGTACATTAAATCAAAGATTCTATAATTGCTAAATTCCAGAACACAGTCACAAGTGTTCTGTGATTAAGCCTGAACATATTGATTTCCTCATTCTATTATATCTATGGCAAATATTTCAGCTTATCTGTTATACAAACTTAATATTCAACCCATAAAGTTTAACTTTTGTCCTTTTTTTTTCCATGATGCTGCCTGTATTTCATGTCTTAAGTAAGGAAATGCGAACACACAGCATCATAGTATATACTCTTCTTCATCCCACTTATTTCATGAGGTCTAAAGGGACTATGAATGACTTACTATTCTACTCATCCCACAATTCAATGACTGCCACCAAATCAGTTTCTGCACTGAAATAGCCCTATATCAACTTTTGTTTCCTCTGGGTTTGACACACTATTGTCTTTAGAAAGAAAGTAAATTCTCCTAAAATAAGGGATATATAAAAGCTCCATCAGCAACTTTCCCATGTGACATTTTTTGTTAATACACTGGGAAGACTGGAAAAAAAAAAAAAGCAAGAGAGAGAAGAGAACAGTGAAGGTCAGTAACTGAAAACCAGCTGGATTATTAAGGTAGCTTGAGATTTATAGGACAAAAAAGAATTTGGTGCAATGAAAAACGAAAATGCTTTGGATATAGAGAGAGTATGGGAAAAGGTAACTAAATATTTTATTAAACAAAGTAAAGCACAGATTCTAACGTAAGAAATACACAAAACCTACATCATCTCAGCTCTGCCAAAAAGATGATTTGTTGTTCATCCCACTCCCAACTGGCAGCAGTTTCAGATCTTAGGAATTAGTTTCATTGATGTTTATTTCCATAAACAAACTGGCAAGTTACTACAGGATAAAACAGGAGATGAGCTTGCAGAGCAGCAGCCACTTTAAGACGCATACTTACCTGCACATACTTACATGCACATACTTACAAAGTTGCACCCCACAGTAAACAAACATAAGCCATCTCAATCCAACTTTATTTAGTGGTTATTAACACTAATAGCATCAATAGCATGAATATAACAACATAGGTAGCAAATTTACACCCAGATCTTTGCAGTCTTGCTTTTATGCATCCATATATTAAAGTTTTCCAAAATCAACCTAACACCTTTACAATTCCCTTGAAAAACACAGAGAACCTCATCTGTGTTATTTTTAAAAGACAGAGAAAAATGAACGGTGCAGATCAACCACCAATACTCTAAAGCTTTACAATTTTCCCCAAAATTAGATTAGCTAATGACAATGTTAACATCTAAATCAATACACAATTATACACTTGGGAATTTTTCCCACCAGACACCACTGTACCACACTTTTTAACAGTCGGTAGAAACTTCTGACTGAACATAGGGGTTATCAGAAAATGACATTTCATTGAATAAAAAGAGTTTTCTGCTGGCACCTCTGATCAGAGGAGGCCAAATCACAGATAAATTTCTGGTGGAAGCTTTCTGGTGAAGCTCCCCTCCCTACTGCAGCACTAGTGCTCTGCTCGAAGGTCTGGGAACACAGCACCTTGAAGCCCTGAGTTGCAGCCCCACTCTCAAAGTCACAGAAGAGAATTTCAGAGCCATAAGACTGCCAGGGTAGCTTGAAGCTCTCAAGACTTCTCAGCTTCACAGAACTACCCTGATTAAGTGTCAAGGAGCTTGGAAGAGCTTCTGCCAGCCAGCAGCTCTCGGGGCTCAGTAGCTGCTTGCAGTAAAGGCCTCAGCTCCAAGTGGGGTCTACTTTCACACCCTAGGCAAGTTGCTTAGAAAATCTGAGAATACAGAATAGAACTGGATGTAAGTGTATTTTGAAAAAGAAAAATGTCATCCTGAGAACAGGAAATCCCAAGTTGGAAGCTGCTGCAGTACTGACTACAAAGTGAAAAGCCTGTACATCATGCAGAAATCAACTAAGATGCTACGCTTGTGCTTGCTATATGTCACACAATAAGGTTTGCTAGCACAGCTGTCATTCCAGAGTATCCTTCAATTGATTCTCTCATATAAGCATAAAATATTGTTAAATCACTCACTCACCAGTATGTTATGCTAACAGAAAGTCCTCCATATTCCTAAGTCAAATATAGTGAGGTTTTGGCCCATATTACAGTTTGCTACATGCTACTGCTAGCAGGACTTGATAATCAGAGGGCATACCTGTAACTGATAAATCTATCATGCTGTTCTTAAGCAGGCCTTTGTGAAAAGGCACAATCACTGTAACTATTAATCGGTCCTTTCTCACTCACCTGCAGAAGCAGTTTAAATTTGGTGTTGCGAGAGAAGCTGTTTAATTGGAGAGAAAGGTGTTTTGGAAGCAAGTGGTACAGCTGACCTTGCTCCTACATTCATTCACCTTAGATGATTTCTTTACTACATTTCAGGAGCACCAAGAAACCCAAGCTCAAATGGTTACTGAAATAACTAGTTCTAAACTTACATTTATTATTTTTATAGACAAAGAAATGACTACAAGTTTACTTCACCTTTAAGAGATGTCATAGCGGAGTCTCAAGCAGCCCTTTAAAGAAGATGTTCCACATTTTTAGCATGGTCTATAGAAACCAGATCCCCCTGCACCCTCAGAAAGATTATCAAGAATTTCTATAACATCAACCCAGTACCTTTCCATTACTTTTAAGAGGCAATAGTTAGCCAGATTTTAACATTAAAGTCCTATTACAGTTATGTAAATCTGTCCTTCTTTCAATTAAACGTTAATTTCCCAGGAGACTCAACACCATTTTCTTCAGTTGTCACATACGCCATCATCACACAGTATGCTGTAGCCTTAAAAAGAATTAATCAAGTATCTGGTCTTACAGACCCTACCTATATCAGTAAACTCCATGTAACTCAACTCACTGGAATTCAAAGGCATTCTCAAATGAGAAAGTTTCTCAGATCCCTACATACAAGAACACAACCTTGGTGTTTCATAGTGACAATAAGTACCAGAAAACAACACCTTTGCAACCAGACAGCAGAATTAGGACTCTCAACAGAAAAGGCACTTGGCTTATAAATTATTAGACTTCTACATGGCCATCTTTACTGCCTTCTGTTTAATAACATTCAGTTACATTTGCCTGAAAATTAGATTATAATAGAAGTACATGCATATAGTCAATCACAAGTTATTAATAGACTGCTAGGTCTGTATGAAACCTAAGCCATGTATTTTGGTTTGCCATTACTGAGATTCATTCATTACTTTGATTTTGATAAAAGGTATGTAACAATTTGCCTAATTTCTTCAGCAGAAGAAACTATACATGTGTTAAAACATTTAAAACAAAAATACAAATAAAATTTGCATGAATTTTTACAGATTTACTGAACTTAAAGCACAAATTATTAGGGCTGAATAAGAATTGCCATCTAGTTTATGATGATAGTTACTGTCCTTATTGACAAACACCACTACCAAATACTTCAAAGGGAGATCACAGCAACATATCAGGTATGGAAAATTACAGAAAATTGTTCATGTTTTCCTTAGCCACATTAGTTGATTATTAACTGATGCCCAGAAGAATTTAACTGTCTCATTCCTGTCCATTCTTTTTAAGCATTGTCCTTGTCACAAGATTACATTTTGTTCAGACTCTTCTTGTTTGTCTCTGTATAAAAGTGAACAAATTGTTTCTCCCAGGTTATTCAAATCTTTCCCATCTACTAATCACTTCTGTTACCCTTTCTCTTGGTCATATCTATTTCTGCCCTCTCCATCTTGCAAGTAAAGTTACCTGAACTTGATTTCAGGGGATTAAGTACTATTCAATCATAGAAAGGAACAGCATTCTAAAACAGCTTCTGTTTTCTTGTGACATTATCTGCACATCTTTAAATTATTTGCATTTTGAGCACTCGGGCTCAGTGAGGATTATTCAACATAACACCACAGAACATACGGGTCTTCCTCCCAAATAATCACAGTTTATTTAGAATATGCATGCTTACCTGAAATTATGCCTTCTCTTGTGCATTTGTCAACAACAAGCTTCAGCTTTATTAGGTCCCGTACAAAGGACCACGTAAGGGCAACCTAGACTGAAAATAAGGCTTGTTGTAAAGGAAAAGGAATCGTATCTTGTCACTCTTTTTACAGCTACTGTTCCTGAAGATACCCAAAAGTCTTCTCAAACTGACAATACGGTTGCTGTTGTAACTAATACATGAAGTACAACAAAGTTCCCAAAATCATTAACATTCAGTGGCCTTGTCTCAGTATAACCACCCTACTTTCACAGTCAAATTGAATCCTGTTCTTAGCTTATTCAAGAGCACCTTGTTCACAAACACATTTGCTACAGAAGTCTTTGAAATACTGATCATTGATCTATTGCCCCTGCTTCCAGTGGGAAAGAACATTACAAAACTAAATTAATCTGTAGACTACTAGCCCGAATACTTACTTGCCAGACAAAGAAATAGTCTAAATGGTTGATTTATTTAGTTATTTTTAATAAGGCGGCTTTTTTCCTTACAATTTACATATATTCTGATAGGCCACTGACATGTAATTCAGAATCTGGCATTCCAATACTACCCCTCCTCATAAAAGTGCTTTTCACTCAACATTCTTAAAGCCTTCATACACATTCGCAAATTAACCTTTCGAACCCCCAGGATTACCTGAATTTATAGAGGAGAAATCTAAGTAAGCAGGTGGTAAGAGTTTTGCCCAGCACGACTCAGCAAGGCAGTGAGAATTCCAAGCACCAAGCCCTGATATTCCCATTCCTAGTCACAATGTATCACCTTCAGGCCTTTCTATAAAGTTTATAGCTATTTTTTCAGGTTTACAGCACAATATAATACTAAAGAATACAGTATAATTGTTACGCTTACTACAGCCTATATAATTGTAAAACAGACCAAGGCAAACTTGAAAAATAATACAGGGCAGTGTTATGTACTGCTGAACTCAAACAGTTTATATATGTGGCATACAAATCAGCTTTTGAATGCAAGAGTGCTTCTTTGTAAGAGATTACACTCAACCAGTAGAAAAAATTGAAGAGTTTTCATATCGAGCAAACATTACTTTTCTCAATTTATATCTTGATGTGCATTTCCACTGTTACAAAATTGTTGGAAAATTGCAACAATTGTATTGGATGTTATGATCTTTTTTCCTAATAATATGATTATAATTTATGTTTTGTGTAGCTCATGTTGATGAGTGACAAGTTTCTCTCCAGAGGACATTTATTTCAGTGTTTATATTATTCCTATAAAATATAAATTGACAAAACCATATAGAAACAAAAAGTTGAACAAAACTATTCTTTTTTGCTTAAAAAAGGGAACCAATTAAAGACTGTCAATAAATGATGCTCTACAATGTCAAATCCACATACTAAACTGCTTTTACCTTCAAATTTTGACTTAAATGCCACTAAGAAATTTTTAATGAATATTAGCCCTACTCTTGCCAAACACCGTGCTTTCAATTGACATGGATGCACTTAAAAAATGGATGCTTTCGTTTGGGGATCACCACAGATACCTCTAGGTAGGTTTCTGAGCTCAGTTCACCTACATCAACCAAAAATTTAAAAAAAAAAAAAAAAAAATAATTGTGGATATTATTGAAGTCTTCCCTCTAATGCAGTTGTCAAAAGAACAGGTAACATCTCAGCATACACAAAAAATGGGATTTAGCATTGTACAAAACAGACTATATTTAGATTAACCAGCAACCAACAGCTCAATCTGTTCAGCTCAGAAAGGACACTGCAGAAAAGAAAAATATTCAGTACATGCACAGGGAGGAAAGAGTGGAATAACTCACTTTTCAAAGGGGAAAAAAATACAACCGGGAAAATCAATTAAATTGAAAGACAGAAAATAAAAATAAATAAAATTATGTTTTCCATGCAATTAATCTGTGAGATTCAGTGGAACGCAAATGTATCACAGCTGAAAAGAGTTACCAGAAATAAATGAGGGACTTGATATTTAACAAGAACAGAGTGAGCTATGAGAGCAAGTACCAAAAAACAAAAAAACACCAACCTATGTTTAGGATTAAGTGGACACTATTTTCAGGAGACTCATGTCTGCCTGTTGAATTTCTTGCATCATCATCTAATATTTCTGGTTTCATGATCCCATGATCAAGCTGAAATCCTGCTAAATGCCACTTCTGAAATCATTGATCTCAAGCAAGTACTTCTCAGAAGGGCAGCATATAGAAGGTTCTGTGAGAGCCCTCAAAAAGAAGTGAGCATTTCTACCTCTTGTAATACTGAA
>VYZV01031173.1:10234-21141 GCA_013401275.1 Pandion haliaetus | reverse complement strand
AAAAAATCCCTTTTAAATCACTCTCAAGAGTTAACTGAGCCGCAAGGAAGCAGGGTTTCCACGAAGAGAAAGAGGTGACAATTTCATTAAGTACTGGACAAGCCAAGAATTTCTCCAAGATCTGAATTTATTCCAAACCATATAATCTTGCAAAACATTTGGTTTAATATGAAAGAAACAGTGCTACGATATAAACTGTTCCTCTTAAAAAAAAAAAGAAAAAAAGAGACCAGAACAAGTATGTCAAGAGTTTTGGTGGAAAAACTGGTTTGGTTTTTTTTTTTTTTTTAAAATGGCAAAGGAAAGCAAGAANTTTTCAAATGGATAAGGAAAGCAAGCAGTGAAACTCAAAAAAAAAAGAAAGAAAAAAAACAACCAAAAAACCCACAAACAAAACCAAACAAACAAAAAAACCAAACAGATTGAGTGGCCCATATTTATTTAAATATGTAAAGTTCCTAGGTGGTTGACACTGTCTATATTTAGCCTGCTTCCAGGGTAACTCACATGGGTGGGATCTATTAGGCTCCCTCATACAGCAAGCAGAGCTCTTTTTCTTTGCAAAGACATGGATGACGGTTGACTTCTTGCCTTCCAGTGGATTTTAATACCAACATCCACCATTCCAAACAGCGCTGTAAAAATAAAGGGGAGCAGCAAAACCATTAAAAATCCGACACCACACACATTGCGCCACTTCTCACTCAGGGGCTAAAGATGATGAGAGGCTTTTCCAATCTCCATCTTCATTCAAGTAGGACTCTTCCCAACCCGTTCAGCAGCAGTAGGTCACTGCAGGCAGTGAGTTGCAATAGGCAGCAATTTCAGGAAGAACTTAAATCTTACACATCAAACAAGGAGGCAGCCTGCATCTAATTGAAGCAGCAGTACAGATCTCATGGGACTGTTCATTTTTGTTTCAGCTAGACAAACATCAGTCTTGACAAAACAGCTCAAGGTTACAGGAATTAATGAATTCAAGTCATGCAATAGTATCTATGAACCATACAAAAGCACCACCTTCTCTCTCCTCCTTCTCTTTCACTGGCACTTCTACAACAGTTTCTGCCCCTAACTCCAGTAGAGACAGCTCAAATGAGAATTTCAGACCCTTCCTATAGGGCCTATTTTTCCTATATATGCGAGGAGACCAGAATTGTTAGCAAAGATCCCACTATCCATAAGAAAAAAACCCTAAAATTTTGCTACGCAGCTATGAAAAGCAAGCTCCAAGCTCAAGTATGTTACCAATAACTTGACAAATATGTTACCCATAAAGAAAAAGAGCAGCTAAAGTTATTTGAGGGAAGGAAAAAAAAAAAAAAAAAATCCCCTCCTTGAGGAACCCACCAGTTTGCCAGTGTTGCTCAAAGTGGCTTTTTCTTCCCTTCTACTTACCAAAATGCTTATATGATTACTGTCACCTAAATTTACACTTAGCCAATTCAACAGATTCTGCAATGGCACCTTCAAAGAACAGAAGTTACCTCCACCATAATATATTCTAGTTGACTACTTTTAAATAAAGGCTGAGTGTCTCCACATTGCCCAAGCAAATTCAAGTAAATCCAATGTCATCGTTAGAGTTTGACTTCCTGGGAACTTCTGAGGATATGAACTCAGTATTTCAGCAGTTTTTCCTCCCACATTAAGAGGGGATCCCAAAAGAATTGGGCTCCATCACTTTTTCAGTTTAAGCAGTGTTATTACATTAGGAGGCATTTGCTGTCAAGTGCTTCCAACCTTTTACACTTCAAAACCAGAAACAAGTGGTTCAGGAGACTATCTTAGTTTCTTAAGGTCAGCCTAAGAGAGATCATATCCATATGCGGATTACACATGTTAAGACCTAGAAAGAAATGCACCTACACACTTCAGAGACCTCTTGTTACAACCCCGGGGAAAAAAAAAATATCCAGATTTCCAATCACGATGTTCTATTTTAGAAAGTTATTCAGAGCTCAGCTGACATACTTGAGTCAAGTCTACTCTGGAGAGATTCTAGGACAGAATCTTGGCAGATTTATTTTTGATTTTGACAAAAATGTCAAGTAAACCACGAGGATAGCAACACTGCTGCTCTAAGAATAAGCATCTCTATATTCAATTGTAATAGAACAGAATAAAAGTTGTCACCCCTTTTTCCTCCAATTTGTACCAGAAGAAACTGGTATGAAGTGTAGAAAGAAAGAATATTCTTAAGTTCAACAGATTCTGCTAACCCAGAAATAGGTCACAACAAACCACAAGTTACTACAGAGTCCCCAAAAGTAGACAATCTGTAAGAAATAGTGTTGAACTCTAGATGCACACTCTGATAGGGCAAAGGACAATTATGAGTTGATGATAGAAGGAAGCTCTGTAAAGTAAGAACATACAGTATGTCTACAAGACTCAGTATTTTCCTGGAAAATATTGTAATGTTGCTACAGCAGAATTTTAAAGTTTGATGTTACCATGGGCAATGAGAAGTCACACACTCAAGCACAAGAAACTTTAAATGAAAAATAAAAATTAAAGTTTAGGGGAATTTCACTTCCTGGCATATCTGCATTTTAAAAAGAAAAAAGTTTTAATAGTGTTCTTTCCAGAGCGTTCCCTATTTGACTGTACAGCTGTACTGAGAAACAAAAATACACACAGATTTTCCCAGAGGAGCAGTGGCAGCAGCCTATCACTGGAGATGTTTACAGCTCGACTGCAGCAAACTGGCATAACCACACTCCAAGGAGCAATCATGTCTCCTTATCTCACTTCTGGCCACCTTTTCTTTTTATTTTTCTTCCTCACCCTCTCACCAGTATAGCTACTGAATCAGCTAAAACGTCAACTAGTCATCAAGACATCTATATAAGAGGCACTTCAACAAATTTTAAGAGGGGATAAAAGCAAGTAAAACCCCCCCAAAATATCAAATACAAGTTATCATATCCAAGCACCTTGAATATATTTAAGGCCCAATGATATTACAGTAACCTTAAATGCTTGCTTACTTTAAGATCAGGTGTTACTACAGTACTTAAAACAATGCATTCATTTGAAGCTGAGGGGGGAAACATGGACTCAGTCAAAATAGCCATGCATGGTTGAGGTAAAAAAATATTTTAAAATATCCATACAGAATTGTTCTCGGTATGGAAATAAAAACTGAAGTTATAAGAAGTTTTTTGAAATCACGTATATGCTATCACAGTCTAGTACCATGTGTTGAATGGAACTGATTCTTTATAAAAGTTAACCTCTCAGAGAAAGATAGGCAAGGGAGAAAAAAAAAGTCATTGACATGGGTAGAAAGTCATAACAGAGAATGAAAAACTAGTGTACAAATACCCAAAACTTTGCACACATTGTCCACATTGGTCTCTGATAAACTCCTAAGCCAAAACTAGAGCTTAAATTGCAGCAGAACATGGTGTTTCAGTAAACAGTTGAAACAACTCAATCTGAATCAGGGTCGGGAGAGAATCTAAATTTTGGACTGATTTCGCAGCAAGCCAGAGACCACTAGCTTTTTCAGAACACAGCTGAACTATACACACCTGATTTCATACAAAACATGGAATACAGTAGTGCCACACCACAAACTGTCACGTAGCAACATCAAGTGTTTGCTTGCCATTAGCAGCAGATCTGAAAACAACTTTGAGGCAAACACACTATCAAGGCTTCAAACCCATTGTAAGAGCAGAAAGTGCATGCTTGAAATCATTAAGTACACATTAATTAAGTAGACATGTAAACAAATATTTTTCCATTTAATATGTATATCAAAAACAATACCTCCTGTGAAACTGCCGTGGATGGATGAATAATACAGCATTTTAAAAAACCAATTAAATACCCATTTATATGTATGCTATTAATTTACACAAACAGCCAGAACTCCTTCAAGCATCAGAAGTTACGTATTTTTCTTAGTGGTGTTGCTCTTTGTATATTACAATTGTGATAAGTCTTTAAGAGCATACATATCTTTAGAAGTATATGTAACTGAGTTGCTTAAACACAGGAAAAATTATAGTGGACAGTTTTATTATAAGGCTCATCTATATTATTACTGATCAGATAAACTCTTTTAAAGATTGTAGACACAAAACCAGGGAGTCTCTGAAGCGCAGATGCTTATTCTAGAGAACTGGTGCCATAATAAATCAGAAACGTCAGTGGGAACAGGAAAAAAAGTCTCTTACAGAAGCCAAAAAGGAGATGAATTTACTTTACAGTCTGACAGTGTTCCTGGCTTGGTTAAAGCTACAGTCCATTAAACTATATTTTCCAAATGTTTTATTTTTCTTGCTGAAACAATTATGTTGAACTGTCAACATAAGAAAAAACCTTCTAAAATATTATTTAAACACAAGAACAGACAGAAAAACAACCTCTAGTTTGTCTCGACACTGTTCTTAACTAACATCACTTCATATGGTAGGCAGCTACATCTGCCTTAACATATGTCCTAATCCAGTTAGGCACAGCAGAGCGCCTACCCGTTGACAGTTTTAGCTGTTCCTGGTGCCACACTTACCAAACATGGCACTGCGTCACTTACATTAGCAAGCAGATGAGACACTTACAGCAAAAGCCGGTGCTGGGACCTGACATCCACACTTAAGTATCTTGGGGAGCTGGGGGGGAGGGGGTTACTACTGATTAGCTGGGTCCTGAGCCCAAATCACTGGTGAAGCTCATCTGGAGCACATCAGCTGGAAAGCTACAGTGCTGGAAAACACCCTCGCTTGAGGCTTAACCAGAAAAAGAAAAAAATTCCAGCTCACGAGCTCAGGGACCACTCCAGCTAGTTCAGGCCATCATGGAAAGCTAAATGTCAGCCCACAAACTCCCATGCTCAACCACTACACTTCCCAGGTGGCTGCTGAGCCCATCGCATAGCACCTACTTATGGCCAAGAGCCAGTGAAGGAAGACTTCAGCTTTGAATTAAAGCCAGGTGAGCTATTTATGGCTCTCATTCATCTGCAAGTGTGAATAACTGTTTACTGAAGTCAAATACCTGTTTAAATGCTTTCCTGCAGAAGAATTCAAGCATAAGCAAATATTTGGCTGAACTGGGCTTATAGCGAATAATTTACAGGGCAAATACAATCCTTTCTCCAATTCTGGATGTTCCCAAACCCAGAACACTACTACAGTTTTTATTTCACAAACACTGCTTGAGCACTTCATATGTAAATATTTCAGCATATGGACTCTTGGATTTACTCAACCCCTATTATATTAGCTATAGTGCTTTCATACTACAGAATTAGCGCAATTGGTATGGATTTTGTTACTCTCCTCTCTTTGGATAAGATCTTTCAATAATATGAAACTTGATCTTAAGAATTTTCAAGATGAAACATGCTCACAACTCCATTCCCTTTTCACAGCTGCTGGATCTGCTCTTATGGATCATTTCCACATAAACAAACATATTAAAAATAGAGTAGCATTGATGCTGCTTTTGTGGCTCTTGTCCTGTTCTGTGCTTACCAAGGTCTTGAGTTTTAGTCTTACTTGGAGAGAACGTTTTTAGAAAGCAAATACACAAGAACTTAAGAAAAAATCTGATGGCAATTTATATGAAGATCTGAAAATGTTTTCATCTGCAAGCTAAAATTTCTTAGCATTTTCTCTGTGACTACGCTCAATTCATACATTCCTCCTCTCCCATATCTTTTTAAGGACTACTAGTTTTAATTATTTCCTTGCCCTACTCTTTAGATGTACTCTTCTCTGTACCTTTCTTACAGAAATGACCACTTTTCCCATGAGATGCATAGCCACTGCCACAGCAAGGTATTTCAAAGCCAAAATAGAGCATCAGTAACAGCAAGTTACTTGCCTCTGCAATAGCTCAAAAGTAATTTAAAACTTCAGTGACAGCACATCTAGGTACCACTGACCCTGTACCTAGATGTGATAGGTGCAATTTAAAAGTTAACAGAGTCACTTGTAATTCAATGCAGAAACTCCTAAGTTTATTTCAATACTTTGTACCCCCAAAGTAACTGGTATTTTCCTACACTCCATCAATAATAAAGTTCTTTATTTTCCATCTCTATAAAGCAATGGTAGCCAACATACATATGGCCTGATTCACAGTAGGTGACATCTTGAGAGCACTTTTCCAATCCCCCTGCCAGCAGAATGTACTATAAATGCACTATATTAATACTTGATGTAGCATGCTGTGAGTTTCCGCAGACGAGAGAGAGTTTCCGCAGACGAGAGAGAGTTTCCGCAGACGAGAGAGAGTTTCCGCAGACGAGAGAGAGTTTCCGCAGACGAGAGAGAGTTTCCGCAGACGAGAGAGAGTTTCCGCAGACGAGAGAGAGTTTCCGCAGACGAGAGAGAAGATTGCTAAGTACGTATAGGTTTGTGCAGAGGAATGTCAACTATATTACCAAAAATAGAAAAAAAGCTTTTATAGAATAGTTCAGGTAGGGATGGAGAAAGACTTCTTTTTCCTGCTTCCATCACTAGTTATGACTGCTTGATTTATTTTCTGTATTTTTAAAAATTAATCCAACTATTAGATGGATTAACAATATTACCACCTCTTAATCATGGGTGGGTAAACAGGGCAGCCAATTAATTTCTGTCTGCAAATCCGATTTTTTAATGCATTTGATAGATACTCAGTTTCGCAACCCCTCTGCGTGGACTTAACCTGTTAAACGTTGTTCTCACAGAAGGCTTTGAGTGTTTAATCAAAACAAGTTTGTAAGTTTGGGCTGCATTACACTGTACATGTGAAACTCCTACTTTGCAGACAGTGGCTCTAGAAAGAAGAGAGGAGAAAAAATATCCTAAAACCCCTCACACCCGTGCCAAAAGACTTCATTTAAAAAGTAACATTGCTTAACATAAAAACTTTAAGAGAAATATAATCTCTCTATTAGTCAGAAGTAGTTAAGCTAGTTCTTCAATAACCTTTGTTTTTACAAAATAGGCGCACAACGCTTAAATTATACGTTAAAGTGCAGGCTATTTTGCTGGTTAATAATGAAAATTTATTTTTATATAAAAGTATAAAGGAAAATATCTGTTTCATTGCTTTTACTGCAAGACAAGTATCGGATGATATCCCAGAAACCTCTCAATTTCTCCCTCACCAGAGCCATTTCTCTCCAAGGATCATTCATTGGGCTTACTTAATACAGAAGTGACTCAAAGGTTCTCTTAAAGTGAAAACTAAGGAAGATCTTTGCATCATTGCACTGGAAAAGAATGCTGGGTTTTGGGAGTCTCAAATACTTTGAAAGTTCAGGTTTTTCCCAGTTCCCACCCAAGTTCAACAAGCTGAAAGATTCTCATAGGAACAACACACAGGAGTTGGCAAGGAAGGAAAAAAAGCACGCTCAGACACACAGCTCGGGTTGTGCTGCTGGGAAGCTAGATGTACCTTACTGCCCTCAGGTTAAGGAATCGGGCTCTGGCCAGGAGAGAGCTGCTGTCAGGAATGGTAGCAAATAGCAAAAATAGCTACAAGCAGTGAGGTTGGAAAGCAGCCAGCTCACTGCTCCACCACCAGCCCGGGCAGGCAGGAGGGACATGCTGCTGCCCAGCTCCAAAAAGGACCTTCAGTCTCCAGCTGCAAGTACAGTCACACAATATACCGAGCCCTCATCAGGAGCATACAGCAAGTAGTTGTACTATGCAGTACCCTTAATAAAAATGACCCAGTTAAAATAGTTCACTGAGCACCATTAGAAGAATTGAATTTCTGGGTCTAGATATCTGTTCATCTTTCCCAAGATGACTGATTTTTTAAAGATGATCCTACCTTTAAATCATCACGTTAAAGTCAAAACATCCAAATCTACCCAGCCCTATCCTTAACCTTCCTATGCCTGCTTCCTGTTAGACTAGGCAGACACCACCACAGGCATGAGTCTCTCTGATGCCACTAACTATTCTGTCAAGAGTCCCTCTAAGCGCTCCTTGTAGGAAAACAGTAACTGTCTCAGCATCTTAAGGCTTAAAAACTGACTCGCATTATGGCAATGGAAGTGTCCAGAACTATGTTAAGTGAATCTGTTTTATTGAAGAAAGTTACATTTTGTCAAGTAAAATTTATATGCTGCAGCTTCCCTTCTGAGAGAACTTTTATTTAAATTTTCTGAAATAAATACAAACTTGTCAAAGCAAAGTCTAGTTTTCTAGAAAATGAGTGTTTCTACTTGCCTGTTAGCCATCACACATAAAAAGTAGTGTTAAATATATGCTGGATTAATTACAGGGGGGGGTTTATTAGCTCTGTTAAAATAGTTCAATGCAATGACATTTCAGAATTAACATGCATACACCTGTGTGCACACACACACTTAGCAGACATTCTACTCAGCTACTTCCATATCAAGTTGAAGACTGTGTTATTACACATTACTGGGCCAGAAGCTTTAAAAATAGCCCTCGCTTTTGAAGTTCGACAGCTTACAAATAGTAAGGCTGATTAAGCCAAATAGTTATCAGAGTTGTATGTCTGCACTCCAAGTTACAGACTAAGTAAAATTAAAGCTGCAGTCACTTCCCCTCTCTACATTTGCCCATCTCCATTTAACCATACCACCTTCAAAACCTCCTCATCATCCCAATCGCCTTTTATCCCTTTGGCAAGCATGTATATCCAACTCCAGAACCTCTATTTCTCCAGATAACTGTACACTTCAGTACTGCATCATCAAGCCCCAACACTCGACATTTTACTTTCTAGATTTCCTGGATTTTACATATTCCTGCTTTCCTTAAACCGAAGAACAGACATCTCTCACACACCCAGGTTTCTTTGGCTATTCTGAAACAGTCTCCACATCTTTCAAGGGAATCCTTCTCTTCAAACCTTCAAGAATTTGAAAAGAGCTTATGCACACTAATGAATAGAGGAATTGATCTTGCATTTATCAGCTTCTTTGTTCAACTGCATCTGTCGGTGATTCACACATCGTGGAGTTGGGGAGTATGTGCCGATGTATTGTGACATTCCGATGTGCACAGGGCACTCATTCAGGGACAGCTGGCGATAGAGAGCCTACCAAAGCTGCTGTGTGCCTTCAATAGGGAAAGAAGAAAGATTCTTGCATTTCTTTAAGAAACACAATGTCATCCATGGAAGGCATTGCACCTCACTAAGAAGTTGTGTAACAGAGACAACACCACACCATCTCAAGAAAACTTTGAGGTGGACAGAACAAAACAGACACATGGGAAGTGATGCAAAACAAGGACCTCACTGCAACATATAAAATGACACCAGCAAATTTCTTCAGTATAAATGCAGCACATAACTTGGAAGAGCTTAAGCAGTTTTGTTGAACACAAGACATCTAACAGTTTATTTAGATACTTAACTCATAGGTACTCTATTAGTGATTATTTCCAGAAGACAAGTAGTTCAGCCAAAACGGCTTTACAAATATTTATCTTTAACCAGCTATCGAAATGTTCAAGTAAGACACTTAAAAGAAATCCAAAAGCACTAAATACTACTAAAAAAAAAAAAAGAGCTTTCACAGCTTCAACAACACAGCAATAATGCAGTGTAATACTTTAAAACAGGGTTACATTATTCTCAATATTCAAAAGATGTCAAAGTAAATAAGATTGTTGAAACAATTTCCTATAACATCTCAAAGGAAAAAACAACCTTGTTTGACAGTCTTTAAACTAACAGTAACCTTACACCCACACAAGGTCATCTAGCCCCACCATTTTGTCTCTGACTGAGGCCAGCTGCAGGAGAATGGGCAAAAGTAAACAAGTAAATGCATTCTGATGCGGAGACTGAATTCAAGATGTGGACAGCCCATACATGTCAGCAGGCACCTGATACCATTCTTTCCCTCTCCTACTGACTTCCAGCATCCTACTTGATATTTTCATTGTTATTGAGCTGATGTTTCCATGAATTCCATAAAAAATGGTGTTTAGAAGTCATTAAAAACTCAGCTGGTAAAGTTGAACAGAGTCTGGAAACAGCCAGCACAACTGACCTCCACAGAGCTTATGTATGACTCAACACATACCTACTAGGATATTATCACAAGTACGGTCATGAGACAATAAACCAAGCTTTAGAAACTAAGGGTGAAGATACCTCTTTTACCTGCAGTAATGTAACTTGACCTAAGGTTCAGCCACAGTGGCCCCAATATAAAAAATTGTTGACCCTCACAAGCAGACAAGGACACGTGAGCAGACTAGTACCCAAGTCACTCAGGTGGAAGAAAATGCATGCACAAGTTCACTATGGACAGCTAGGCAATGGTTTGCCTTATTCAAGGAAGAGTAAGTAACAGCAATCCATCTTAGAAGCTGCTCTGATCACAACACTTAAAGAAGTATTTTTACTACCTAGGAATGTGACAAACAGTGAACCTGAAAGACACCAGCACAACTGTTAATGTTTCCAAACAGCAAATGGCTCAGAATCAGTAACGCACAAAGCACAGAGTCCTACTCACTGCTGAAGTCAGATGACAACAAGGTAAGGGGAATGGACTCAAGAGTTGTGACTTTTCATATAGGTGAGAATGGGGTTCTGGACATGGTCCCAAGACAGAGGAAGATGCATTCATATTCTTTGCATCAAAAAGATGATCTGTACAGGAATTATGGCTAAATAGTGCCAAATGAAGTGATATGCCCATTCCTTGTGCCTTTTTCCTCCTTGCACAGTATCCTGAGGCTGTCAGGATGATAAGGTGCAAAAAAGGCACCAGCAGCAAGAACATAAAAACTGAATTACAGAAACCATTCATCCTAAAGATAAAATTAGAGGACAGTCTTCCTTTAGTATCATAAGAGAGATACATTTCAATGCAGGCAGATATTTGATGGGATTGGTAGCACTCCTGGGATTAAGGGATACTTTCATGCTCCTCCCTCAGTTGTTTGATTTTTTTTTTT
>VYZV01031170.1:53182-65699 GCA_013401275.1 Pandion haliaetus | reverse complement strand
TTTTTTTTTTTTTTTTTCTCTTCATCCCCACGTAGCCAGGCGAGGGGGTGGGGGGTGAGTGAGCGGCTTCGTGGTGCTTTGTTACCGACTGAGCTGACCTGAAACCACGACAATGTGAAATACTTTAGGTGTGAAAGAGGCAATGAGATCACACTTGGCTGTCCTGTCCAGTAAATCAGACAGAATTTTCCTTGGGAGTACAAGGACTTTATGAAGAGTGGAGTCCTTGGTAAGTTGGACCAGACAGAAAAGACTCATCATTCAATGAATGACCCTCAGTTCTAAGTATGGGAACACACAGTACTGTTAACTAGTACTACAAATACTAAAAAGTGGCCTTCTAAGCACAATCAGCCGTTATTCTAGATGTGAACATCAAAACCCATAATCTTATCTGCAAGTGGATGAGTAGGACAGCAAACAACAATCCTTTATTGCATCTGTCTATTCCACTTCCAAAATTCCTGGGGACAAAGGCCTGACAAGCCTGTTTACATGAACAGAAACGCAACTTCTCCCTGTGCTGCATGTCTGGAGTGTAACAAGGCCTTGATAAATTACAAGATTAAACCTATATTCCAGTCACTTCCACCCAAGCCACTGGTTTAAATCTATGTCACTTGCAGGTTTAAGTATGTATCGTACAATGAAGCAAGAGCTCTGAAACTTAAGTTACTAATACAATATTCAAGTTTGTCCTATAGTTATAATTGCAGAGCTGGATTTCAGGGCTTTTGCCTGTCTGCACACCCATGCACTTGAGTCAGAAATTCCCTTGAGTCCAGGAAGCCCCCAGCTAGATGAGACATCCAACTGATTTGAAACATCACACCAGCCTAGCCAAGGTGACTGACTGAGCTCCTGGTGCCCTTCACAGCAATATACATGTGTAATTGGGGCAGGAGTCTTCAGGTGGGAAACCCAGTCACTCCCTGAGCCAGTTCCTGCTATGTATAGACCAATTTGGACGTTCCAGTGTTTACATTAACATCCTGCGTGGGGGATCTGGCTATTCCAGATGCTCCCCAGGCAGGTCCTGCTGCAAAACAGATCAAGCTGTGCATAGTTACTTTTACACAGTAAGTAGAAACCATTCCTGCAGATGCAAAACCAGTCATATAAGTCAGTCTTTTGTACACAGTTAAGAGATATTTTGTATGTAGTTTAAGATAATCAATGGCAAAGAACTGTGTATATACTGAGGTGGTCCCATAGGACCATGGGCCAGCTAGATTATAGGAATTCAGCAGAACAACAGTTCGGTGAGTCTCTTTCCCGAGGCAGCTGGAAACACCCTGGCAAGTACCCCTGCAATGGAGACTGCTATAGCCACGTGTCCAGCAACCAGCCACGCTGTTTGAGAGATCTAAACCCCATGCTTAATTCCCAGCAGGTTTGTTTGTTTTTTAAACAAACAGTCTGTTTATGAATGTCTGTGCAACAATGACCAGTTACTTAGGTGTACGTGACAAACCTACATTTTTCTTGTAACTGGAAGAAGAAATCCATGCTTTTTCACCCTGATCTAAATTTTCCCTTTTCAAAATATCTCGCTAAGTACATCCTCCCACAGTGTTTCAGCAAGTAGGAAAGTGGTGGAGCAGCCTACCATCTAGCAGTAACACAGCTATCAGAATCTAATGTTCATAGCTCTGGTATGAAGTAATCTCTGTAGGTTGTAATTATTGAAGTGCCAGGCTGCCTGTGTTACAGAAATAAACACATTTTATAAGCAATACAAAGTAAAGTTCCATTGGAAGAAGCTAATAACTGACTTGCAAGTCAAGCCCAGCAAATTACCGATGAAAAGTATCTTTGCCTTTTCACTAGTGGACCGCCACCTTATACTGCCAACTGTTGCCTTTTGAGTCCACCTGAATGAATAAAAGACCATTGAAATGAGCAAGGATTGAGAAGGTCAGTGCCAACGTGAGAATCAATTGCTGAAGATTATCAGATATAATGAGTCAGATCCACAAATTGTTTCCAGTGAGAGTGATAATGAAAAATTGTTCAGGGCATGCCCCGGGCAGGACAAACAGATCATCTCTCAAAGGAGCTAAAGAGAATATTTTTTCTTGGTTGCACTAGCTGTTGTGTTTAGTTCTCGCAATTGTAACGAGATGGATCACCAGAGCTGGTTTTGGGAGTAAATAATTTCTTGCATCTTATTAGGAGAGCTAGATGGATGGGATGGAGAAAGAAAATGGAAGCTTAACTCCTTTAGCTAGCTACTAGAATTACTTGGATCTATCAACTCAGGTCTCCTCTGCAAAATTACGGTGTTTTATATTAGATGCCTCGTGCCTGTCTGCTTTCCCCTCTAGCATTCAGTATAATCTGTCCTAAGGACTTAAGCTGAAATAAAATTGTAATTAATTCTGGGACAGCTGGGCAAGGTTTAATGATCTACAATTACATAGCTATCATAGAGTCATAGAATGGTTTGGTTTGGAAGGGACCTTTCAAGGTCATCTAGTCCAACCCTCCTGCAGCGAGCAGGGACATCTTCAACTAAACCAGGTTGCTCAGAGTACCGTCCAACTTGGCCTTGAACACTTCCAGGGATGGGGCATCTACCACCTCTCTGGAATACCAGTTCCAGGGTTTCACCACTCTCATTGTTAAAAATGCCTTCCTTATATCTAGTCTAAATCTGCCTTCTTTCAGTTTAAAACCATTACCCCTTGTCCTATCTCTACAGGCCCTATTATATATATATGCACTTATATATCTATATATGCACACACACACATATAAATACATATATATATGAACAAATGCTCCCTTTTTGCCTTAAAACTTTTAAATTGTATTTCAATATAAGGGGGAAAGGCATTTTCTGCTATGAATATTTTATCTTTAGCCTTCTAAACCACACTAGAAACGTGCTGATTAGAGACTCCCACTATCCATTTTACCCCGTTGCTAATGAAAACAAGCCCTGCATTCAAAGCTATTTTTACTGTTAAGATTTGCATAATATAGCTGTGCTCTGACTCAGATTTCTGCAGATGAACTAACTTTTTCCTTCTTCGTATTTTTTTTTAATTTGAGGGCTAAACAGTAAGATAATTCAAAAAGAGTTTTAAGATCCCAGCTCAACTATTCTTCTTAGTTAGCAGAAATTAATACAACTAATTTACAGAGCTGTAACTCTAGCCAGTTTATAGAGGTATGTTTATATCATGGGTTCTCATAAAATTCCCTTTGTTTTAATTAAATCTCCTTATTCTTAAATGCCCATGAGAGAAACTTTGAAGCAAGATAACATATCTCTTATTCTCCTGTACACATTTACATTAAAATACCAAATATAGAAAAGCACACTTCTTAGCAAGCAAGATCTCAATTTGCAGAAACAGAGAATCAAATCCCTTTTTTATCTCACAAGTTTTCTCATGGTAACACCCATGTTCTGCTCTCTCTAATTTTATTAAAAATGGGATAGCAGGAAAGAGGTTGATCAAATCTTAGCTAATCTTAACAGACATGGATATAGTAGAAAGTTCATGCAGGAAAATTCTGTCAAAGGCTACTAAAATAAAAAATGGCATCTTTGGCTTAGGAAGTCCTGAGCAAAAATAGCTGAAAGATTGTCAGGATATCAGAAAAGTATGTGTAGATGGTTTCCCAATTCTGTGCTCCTCCCTAGATATTAGATCTCTGGACCAACACAACATGGACATCCCTTTTGTTTGCTAATTTAGGGATTTCTACTCACTCAAGCTCACAAAACCAGGGAAAAAAATCATAGACAAAAGTCCTCAGTTTTCACATTACCTTTAAAAGATTTAGTCCCAGTTCCAGTACAGCTCAGAAAGCAACATAGGCAACAATTTGATTCAACTTATAATCAGCATTCAACATCTTATCAGTGACATCAGTAAAACTGGTGTATCTGTTCATTAGAAAGAATATGTGGTTTCATCATTGTGTCATTCTGTAGAAATTGATAAAATTGAAGCTACCATTCAAATTCAAAATGTGTTGTATT
Source organism: Pandion haliaetus (assembly GCA_013401275.1). NCBI lineage: Eukaryota > Metazoa > Chordata > Aves > Accipitriformes > Pandionidae > Pandion > Pandion haliaetus. The sequence continues at coordinate 61,702 of VYZV01031170.1, read as the reverse complement.
TGAACTGTACAAACAACATAATCATTAGCATTTAAGTTTGGCTTTACAGACTGCTCAAGTATTACTTTAAAATATCTAACAAAAGTTGTGAAGCACCAGAAAAAAAATATTAGGTGAAATGCCTTATTATTTAAAATTTCATATGTTATTTCACAAAATGCCACAGATAGTTTTATTAATAGTTCTAATTTTAGTAAATACTGATCCTCTAGCACAAATTTTATCTTTAAGAATGTAAACTCCAGAGTACCTGAACAGCAGCAGTATAAAATCAGAATAAGAACAGCAATAATAAGCAGAAACCAAATAAAATGCATGGCCCCATCTCTGCACTTTTTTCCCTTCTCTTCCATTTTGAAATAAGGCCGTCAGTGCTGAAAATTTGATCTTTTATTTACACTTTCTAGAACAGTTAGCAGGATTTAGGCAGTTCTCCAATATGCACACAAATGTTTTGCAGAAACTGCTGCAGGCAAGTAAACGGAAGGCACCTCAAGACGTGTTTATTATAGTATTGTTTTAAGCATGCATTTTTTAATGTGAATTTTCTTCAGATAGTAAATTAACAGCTAAATAATCTGAAACAGAATTGCTGAGGTGTATGATGTTTCATCAGAAAAAGTACAACCTCTTGGACTGCTGCACTACAATAACTATGAGATAATGAGTGTCTGGAAATAAAGAGGGATAAAACTAATCAAATGGACTAATGCTTAGCTACTATCTGCACTAATTATTAGGACAACAATATTTAGTATTAACTCTTCCCCTGTACATGGAAAGTGTATAATTTGTAACAATTACACTAAACATTTAATAGCTATTATCTTTACCAATTAAACAATTTCCTCTGGAAGTACTATTTTGAAGAGAAAATATACATAAAATAAGAGTGTATTACCTACTCAAGTGGAAAGCACAATTTCTGCAAGAAGACTGAACTAAGCAAAGATACATCTGCAACACAGGCAAAACTATTACATTGGAAGTTGTCCTTTATCCAGTGGACAAGAAACAACAAGCAGCCCAACATTAAAGGGATTGTGCACAGGAAATGAGGATAGCTTTAATAGTTTCCAAAATATACTAGGGAGTGATGCTTTTCTCCCACTCTGAAATGCCAATTACTTTACCCAAAACTAATAAAGACAATATACGGTAACTATAATGTACCTGTTGATCACATGGAACTGAGTTGTGAATACACATGAAAAAGCATAACAGGAATATTACACTTAAAATTAACGAAGCTTTTTGTAATTCCTATCTTTATTTATTTTAAATTTTAAGCAAGCATATATTACTTGAGTGCCACAACATGTTCACTGTTTTTGGCCACAGCTACCACAAAAGTATGTCAGGAGGTGAATGCTCTGTCATGTTCAATCTTATTGTTAGAATCTTATTTTTGAAGGAGGCCTTTTATTATCATTACCTTTAGCAGAAGTACTCTAACTCATAACGTAACTCAAGGTACATTGAAATTACCTGAAGCCACAGAATCACAACTCAAGAAATTTATGTTTTTATTTAATCAAAAAGCATTAACTGTTGCAAAAAAATCTAATTACTCCCTTTATATGCTTGACTTCATTTGAACACTTTGATATTTCTTGTAATAAAGCTGTACTGGTACAGTATCTGTACAACTCAGTTCTACACAAGAAAATGCATGGTATTTGCAGCCTTATAATCAGTCTACACGTTATGATTCCTAGGTCTATTCTAAAATAGGATAGTAGGATAGTAGTCTTTTTAAATAATCGTGCTAACTTCTAAAATATAATTGGTTTTGAATTTTTCAGTATTATAGTACAGGATGAGTTGAAGCCTATGGGACAGGCTTTTTTTTTTTTTAAATATCTGGCTACCTTAAATGACTACACCAAGAATAGGCAAAGGCAAAAAATATGATACAATTATACAATAAGAACTCAGCAAAACTATCAACATATCTAAAGTGTTCTGGAAATATTTAATTCCCTGGGAATTAAAAAGTCCCTCCCCCTAATTTGAAAGATTAAGGAAAGACATTAATTTAGGAGTTTTGGCCATGTATCAAAAGGTATTGAGATAATTTACTTTTTATAGCATGATGGGCTCCTGGGCCTCCTGTCATAGCTCCCTGTCTGAAAAGGAAGCTGTTCAAGGTATTTCTACTTCTTTTTTCTATGCCAGTAAAAGCTCAGTAAGAACCTCAACAGCTTTACTACCAACTGCTGCTAGATCAAGCTGAACATTAAACAGATGGAACATAGTACTAATAAAAATGTTTACCAGCTAGTCATTCAAGGATCCCTGTTGAATCCAACCATGATGCATGTTTGCTGTAACTGATAATAAGAATCAAGAGGCTCTTCTTCAGTAACAGACTCTTCTGATTAAAAGTACAAACGAAGTTCCAAGGGGTACAAGGGCAATTTTGCTCAGTAAGACATCAGTGACTATGATCTTGAGTCATCACATGAATTAGTAATGTCTGTACCAAAAACTGCAACGTACAAATGACTTTAAAGTGTTTGTGTACTTTAAATACCTCTTTAAATCCAATGTGAATTGTTTTAATCTGTATAATACTAGACCAATCTGTATTTTTGCTGACCAAGGAAAAGTCACTTTTAAATTGCTAAAATAGAACTGATTCTGGAACAATTTTAAGTTGTACTGCAGCTTTCCATAATACATAATGTTTTAATTGTCATCTCTTAGCCAGATTTCTTAGCATGTTCAAAGGACAACTCCAAATACCAAAAATTCAGAAAACAAAGCACTTCCATTCAGAAACCGGCACATAAATAAATGTCTGTATGTTGTTTTTCTACACAGAAGCCATTTCAAATCATTAAATGGTTATTATTACTCCAAACGTGTTGACACAATAGCTGAAGCCAGGCCTTAAATGAACATGACTTTTTTTATGTTCATGAGCTAAAACTGTGTTATTTTTTTATTCTATTATTCACAAGATCTGCAAACATTATTACTGTGTTATACAAATGAATAGCTACAACTCCTTTAGACAGGCTGTCGAGAAAACACCAACATAATTTGAACTAATAGGGAAAAACATGCTAGTGGGAAAAAAGCGCCTAACTAGAACAGACGTTTTGAATGTGACGGGGAAAAAAAAATCCTCTATGGATTAACTTGATAATATTTCAATAGGACTAAATCTTCCTTTCCATGGAAAGAGAAATACAGTGGAGATGAAACTCAGCAAAATCACATTAAAAAACCCTTGAAGTTTACAGTTGATGCTCCTCCCCAGCAGAAGCAGAACCAAGGTGCCTTTGCACAGACAGGGAACTGGAAGAGTTCTAGGAAACTATACGTGGAGATAAACTTATAACTAACTCTGTGTGAACTTCTTTCAAGCCTCCCATTTTAAGGGGGCTGCAGAAATGAGAGACGCTTTGTTGTCAGGACTGCTGCAGCTCTTGCAGGTGTAGTTAGTGTAATGGCATCACTCACCGGGCACGTGCGACAGCTGCCGTTTTGACCAATACCAAAACACTCTAAAGCCAAAAGCACAATCAGTGATACCTTGACCAAGAGGGACAAGCCTCAAATGAAATTAATTAGATTTCCACATTGGTATAGAGGGGGACGGGTAATGAATACTCCCCAAGAAGCTGCATATATACCTACTTGTGGCCTTCTCAGACAGTATATGGAGATGCAGTCCATACCAAAATGTAAATATTAATGAGTCCATAGAAATATTCTCACAGTTCCTGTTTCCTCCTCAGAAATATTCTCCTTATTTAATTCAAGTAGACTAGCAAGAAAGGGAAAGGAAAAGATGGCAGTATGCTACCATACCACCTCAAGCTTTATTTGCAGATTTAGATAGCCTTTGTCCCCCTACAGTACGAAATACAAACAAGCCTGCAAAAAAATACATTTTTTTCCACTTGGGATTTACCATTAAAATATATCTGACTGAATATGTTTTATTTACATAAATGTGTGGTACCTTTTGGAATGCTTTGACAGAGACTCTAAGACACAAAGCACCTAAGAAGTAAATGCTGAGTATCAGTTAAAAAAAAAAAAGGAAACAAATTCTTAATTGCTTTGATTGTTCATTCCATTTTCTTAACTTATAACTTCTTATCTCAAACTCTTGCTACCATGATAATTCAACAAAAATTAAAAACCACAAAGATGTCTCTGACATAAGCAAAAATTACTTCCCAACATAAGTTTACTTAATGAGACTGAGGATTCATTCAATTTTATTTTAGCTGTCTAAGAATTAGGGTGTAAGATCAATATGATTAATTCATTGACTGTAGAAGAAACCCTTGATGACCACCTTGATCGAAAAGCTTCAGGAGATAACCTAAGGAAGATACTGGAGAGAAATAGGAGAGTGATTCATCACACCATAACTGATCACAAAGGTTGCTTAAAGACTGAGTTGTAGTCTTAATCTTCAGATGGTTAAAGATCAACAAGCTAAACCCTATGTTAAATCAGCATTTAAATATCACTTAAAAGCTATTCAAATCCAAATATATCCCTCACATGCACAAAACAGTACCAGAAAGCTGAAGAACTCAGAAGCAGAAGTTAGCCTACATTACTGTAAATTACACACTGCAGCCACACAGACTGTTAATGAATGAACAATATAAATACATTTTTAAATGTGCTTCAAACAAGTGGAGATGTGCTACTGAATTCTGGACTAACAGCTGGCACAGAAAAGCAAGTCTACCTCAGATTCACATCCTAAATTCAATGCTATTAAACGGCAATTAAACTTATTGGGCACTTTCTTCTACTATTACTACTACAATAAATTTCAGTGTAATTTAGAGAAAAGCCTCTGGACATTCTCAGAAAAGCTTAAAAAACTGTTAAGTTTGTAAAAAGAAATGTTTTTTGATCTCTTTTCTTGTACCAAATATTGCCTCTCCTTGACAATGCACAGCAAGTTGTTAAGTTCTCCTCCAGGCTTAAACCTTACTGGATGATGCAGAGGGTTCAACACCACCACTGGCACAAGGAGCTCCTCTCCTTTACTTCTTTTCAACACTCTTATTTGCTTTTTCACCATGTTCCTGTTTCATCAGACTAAGTTCCTGACACTGCTCATGGTGCAGACCCACAAACTACTGTAATGGCACAAAATAATCAGTGAGCTGAAGTACAGAAGTAAAACTTTCTATGCCAGGCAAATTATGACTTTAGTCCTTTAGACTCTGGGTGCAAACAGCACTTTAAATTGCAGGTTAAATTTTGTCAAGGGGTATAACCTTCAGCAACAGGGAAGGGCAAAGGTACAAGGCACCTTTCAGGTGCAGAGGCTCTGCCTCAGAGGTTCTTCTGTGTGAGGAGAAGGCACATTTTCCTCCTGATTTCCTCATGCACCCTGACACAAAAGCAAGCTGGTAGCAATTTAGATAAATATTTGCTAGCACACCTGAGATTTAGTACCTCCTTTGGGGGTAAAAAATGGTTCTTGAAGGTAGGTTTGATCAAAGCATACAAACTAAATTACAGCCATGTCCTGTTGTCACTGTGGGAGGCAAAGAATGATGGGCAAAAGCCAAAATACCCCTTAACAAAACCCATGATAAAAACATGCTTTTTGGAATGGATCTTTCAAATATTGCAAATCTGCTGAAATACACATCTTCAACTTTCACTGCGAAGCTGGGTAGGCTTGTGCCTGTCAGGTAGATGAAGCTAAAACTGTACCTCAATATATGGCTGGCATCAGTATCAGCATTCTCCAGAGCTCTGCTCAATTACTAAAACATCACTGAGGAAAGTTACCACCCAGATCTGCCTAATGCAATAACAGGTATCTGCAAATGAATTATCAAGCCTTAAGTCTTCTAAGTGCTGATATTTTTTTGATAAAGGCAATCAGCATATGTTTTCAAGTGTCTAATTTGCCTGTGTCTGTATAATCTGTGACTTCATTTTGCATAATCCTTCATCTCAGTCCCCTTTTGGATATGCTAACCCATAAACTGCATGCAAGGTTTAAATCAAAACATGTATCAGTAAGTTTGATTTCATGCAGAATGTCAGTCTGTATAAATGACAAAATAAAAACCACTGATGGTATACATAATGTTGTAGCAGCAGTGCTGTGGCACACCACCTTCTAAACGTACCTAAGGGACCAGCTACAGAGGGGCCACACCTGAAAGGATTCTGTGTCTGAACACATACCTGTTTTCCATCCCCTTGTGCCTTCCCTCATCAATCCAAGCATTCCTTCTCTCAACAAAACTCATCTTCCTCACAGATAACCACTTATATATGCAATTCAAATGGTTTATCTGGAAAAGCCTTCCCTTCCATACCCATGCCAGAGCACTGCTGTTTTCAGCATAGCTCATGCATATATATGTGCAGAAGTTAACTACACTGAAACATAGGCCTTGAACCACAACTAGCTCTCCTCAACCCTCTTACCCTGTACCTTCTTCTTCCTCTATTTTATTACAGCAGAGGGAAATAACACTAATTTTGCATGAATAAACAATATCTGGTTTTCTCCATCAGCTTCAGTAGCATAAATACTATTGCTTTATTTTGTCTGTGTTACAAATACATTTCTAAACTGACAGTTTGATAAATTAAATATAACCCAGGAAAAAATGGACTTTTCTTATTCATCTACTCATATAAGAACATTTGACTCCTATACATGTTTCTTCTGTCAACTTTTAATATTTTGCTACATTATTATGTGAGGGCACTCAAAAAACCAACTGAAATTCATGATGTTCTACCACATGGTGCCATCTGTTGAATGATAGCAGCTCATACCGTTACCCAATATTATTAGATGGTTGTCTCTAACATGTACTGGAAGTCATTCTGGCTCCCATCCAAACTTTAATATGGACTTTAACCTTCCAGACAGCACTGACTACTGTTAAGAAGATACAGTCAGCTTGAGATCCTCATAATTTAGACACATAATGTTGTGTAGTCACTTTCAGAAAGTGAAGATTCTAAGGCTATTTCTCACTGAAAGAGAGAACAGAGACAATTAATATAGAAGGCAGAATGAAGAACACTCAAAGTCCTTCTCAGGAAGGATGTGGATTATACATGAGATCCCATTAGAACAGCAAAAGACCTAAATTGTCATTAGTCGGAAGAAATCAGTGATGTTATTCAATAATAACACAGAAACTATATTCAGAAAGGGATTATTTTCCCCATTCTATCTAGTGAAGCAGCATTTTATGATTCTTATCATATTTAGTATGAGACAAAACTGATCCAAAGGCTATAACTAGCTATAATAATGCCACATTTCTGCGTCACTGCCTCAGTGTCAACAAGTCAGGGCTGGAGATAGTTTGCTCCAAACTTATCCTCTCCACAGTGATCAGTTACCAGCTTCAATGAGACTAGAGATGAACCCCATTCCTTACATCATATTGCAATATATACTTTGTATCAAATACAGTATCCGTTCACAAGATGACATTCAGTGATGTTTTAACCCTGCCATGTCAGCTACCATGGGAACATATCATTCACTCATTCAAAAAATAACCTTCTTCACAGTCAAGAACAAGGCTAGCCTTTTCAGTTTTTATTTAGCAGCCGGTAAAATGCTGTTTCTAGCCCCTCCTAAAGGACCTTAGGACTTCAACAGTCCAGTGGGAAGTCTTAAATACCGAGACAGAATAATGATTCTGTGAATTTCAGGAAACTCCTAGGATGGAGCTGACACTGAATGGTACCTCCAGAGAGCAAATAGTTTCAGATCAGGGTACCGTACATTGAAAAGAACATCACAGTGGACATCTTAACAAATTCCATCACAACTGTAAGGGCTGTATAAATACACTGACAGTTCGCTGACTGATAGACACAAAAAGAATGAACTATGGCATTAAAGGCTGTGCAAATGGTTAAGGTTTGGAGGTTCACAGGAGGGGGTTTTTTCCATATCAACCTCTATTTAGAGTAGTCATTTCAGTAGTCTTGCACTCAAATCAAACATATTCATTTTTTATCTTAAAATTTGTCCAAAACATAAAAGGTGGATATGATGACATCTGTTTTCTTTCCAGAATTGTTCAAAATCTCCCAGGAGACTGGGAAGCCACAAATGAGGGTACTGGGCCTCTAAGACTTCTACCAGTAACTACATGCTCAATACCTGAGGAAAGGTATTGATGTGGTTTCGGTTTCAGCTCAGTCGGTAACAAAGCACCACGAAGCCACTCACTCAACCCCCACCCCCGCGCCTGGCCACGGTGGGATAAGGAGAAAATCCAAAGGCAGGCTCGTGGGTCGAGACAAGGACTGGGAGGGATCACTCCCCACTTATGGGCATGGGCAAAAGACAGGCTCAACTTGGGGAAGAAATTAAATCAATTTAATTTACTACCAATCAAATCAAAACCAAGGATATTAGAAAGGGAAACCAAACATCAGAACACCTCCCTCCACCCCTCCCGCCTTCCCAGCTCAGCTCCATTCCCGGTTCTTTCTACCTCCTCCCCCCAGCGGCGAAGGGGAACAGGGGAT
>VYZV01031170.1:26861-37760 GCA_013401275.1 Pandion haliaetus | reverse complement strand
CCGTGGGAGGGACCCCACGGTGGAGCAGGGGACGAGGGAGGAATCTCCCCCCTGAGGAAAGGAGCGGCAGAGACAACGTGTGGCGGGCTGACCCTAAACCCCCATTCCCTGTTCCCCTGTGCCGCCGCGGGGAGGAGGGAGAAAGAACCAGGAAATGGAGTTGAGCAGGGAAGGAGGGAGGGGTGGGGGCAAGGTGTTCTGGTGTTTGGTTTTCCTTCCTAATGTGCTTGGTTTTGATTTTATTTGTAGTAAATTAAATGGATTTTGTTTCTTCCCCGAGTTGATCCTGTCTTTTGCCCGTGACCATAAGTGGGGAGTGATCCCTCCCAGTCCTTGTCTCGACCCACGAGCCTGCCTTTGGATTTTCTCCTCATCCCACCGTGGCCAGGGGCAGGGGTGGGGAGTGAGTGAGCGGCTTCGTGGTGCTTTGTTACCGACTGAGCTGAAACCGAAGCCACGACAGCAAGTAACCCATGGCCAAAGTTACTAGGTCAGTAAGAATGTTTGAAATATTTTTCTAAGATCACTGCTACATAAATGCATTTCTGTTAATAACTTTTTAATATAGAGTAGTGACATACCTGCCCAAAGTCTTCAGTATACTTACACAGCATGTATCAGCATTTTTTCTCCTAGTATACTGAAACTGTGGAGTTTACACACCATTGCAATTGTCAGGTGTTTACAGTTGCTGTGCCAAAACATAGTCTTAATCCGTAAATCATGAAATTTTAAAACCTTTGCAACATCTGTCAGTAGGACTTAGACAGTATTAAATATTAAAATAGATAAGCATGTTGTTTGAAAATGAGCTTAATAGAAAGAAAGGAATAGAAAATTGTCTTGCATTTGCTGTCACCATGTAAAATCAAAAATAGCACCTGCTTCCAACAGTATCTCCTTGAACCTATTTAGTGCACTGCCTTATTTGCTGGAGAGGTGTTGTAGCGCTATAAACAACAGAAAATGAACAGGCATATGACTGCTTCTGTTTGAATAAAAGTCAATGAGTAAGATAATTACAAATAGGAAAATGATTTATTTATCAATAAATGTATCAATGTATTCCTAAATCAGGCAGACGGAGCATTAGTATATGTTGTTAGTCTTAGGTAAAAATGTGTATCTATAGACCAGTGACATAACTAAGAATTAATCAAGGGATACGTAAATCTTGAGTGAAGTATACTGAATATTCTGTTCTAAATACCATTTCTGCGATCTTACAAAAAAATCCTAAATAGTTATTTAATAAATACATTGACACTACTACCTGATGACATTACTAAGAAATTGTCTACCTCATTTTTGAAACATTAACTATATAATAAGCAGAGCTTCATGGTGGGGCACTTCTTAGAAGAATAGTGCCCTAATTTTGAAAACTGAATAAAATAAACTCTTTAAGTGCAAAGCAAGAGTAATCTGGCCAAAAAATACACAATTTCTTTTCTTCCAGTACATGAGTATTTAAAATGTACAACCAGGTGTTTTCAAAAATTAGCGTGAGAGAGATTGACCTCATCTAATTTCAGCAGGTAATCTTCAGCAGGTAACCTTCAGCAGGTAACCTTAGGCTACATATAGTCAATACAGACATAGCTACCTCCAGAAAGCAATTGGTCTGACCTTTTAGACATCTCTGGAGATGCCTGTTTCCACCTGTGATTATGAATGGAATCACAGTGACTGCCATCAACTTACACAAGTACCATCAAGCAAAGAGAGGCAAATTCCATCTGAACGTACTTTCAATTCATTGTACAGTCTGTGCAAATTCCATGCCATTCATGTTGCACTTAAGCATCAGTATTATTTGATTTGGTGACTCTGTTCTATCCCATTTAAATTGGACTTGAATTAGAACTTACATAGGGCAATTGCCTAGGACAGAATTTCATTCTGTGTGTCATTTACATATGTCCTTAGATTGTTAAATGAAAAACAGCCCAAGGATTTCCTTCTCTTTAGAAACTGTAAAATTCCACACAGTCCCATCTGAGTTATCTTGAATCACTTCTTTTCTCTAACAGCTTGAATGCTGAATCAACATCATACAGTGCTGAGACAGAGACAGTGATTTAGACCCCCAAAAACTCTGAATATTTTATTAAAAATTGCCAGTTCTATAAACATAATTTTTACAAATAAAAAATGCTGGAAGACCTGCTACAGGGACTNTATACACAGAATTACACTGATAGTACTCCTTGCACAAAAACCAAAGCATTTTAAACCATTATATACTTAAACAAATTCCTTTTTGAAAATATAGTTTGCAAAGCAGAATAATAACATAGTTCAACAAAGAGAAATGCAGAGTCCTACACTGGGGACAGAATAACACCATGGAACACCTAGACCTTTGGGGAACAAGAAGTTGAATACGAATCACCAGTGTGCCCCTGCAGCAGAGGTGGCCAACCACCTCCTGGGCTGTGTTAGTAATACTACAGCCAACAGCTGAGGAGAGTGATTATTCCCTTCTATTCTGCATTTGAAAGACCAAATTTGGGCTCCCCATGACGTAGAATTTGATACCTACGTTTGTAACCAATGACCAGCAAGTTAAGTCTTGTATTTTACTAGAGTATATAGTATGAGATAAAACAGAGAGGAAAGAAGATTTCAAGTAACCTGCTTTTTCCCTTGCAGTCATGTAATAAAATCACTGTTTCAGAGCTTAGAGCATGGACTTTCCAGACAGAAGTAGCGTTGCAAACCATGACATTTACATTATATCAGCAGAGTCAAAGCAGAACATTTTATCAGACTGACAGGTCATCTCAGCTCAAGTTTATAATCTGGGTCCAACCTAATGCTTGTTCATATTTGCCAGCACAAAATCTTGAGGTATCTACAAACTTGCATCTTGCCCTATAGGAATTTCTGTTAACTACTGAAAACTGTTTGGCTTCTTTTGGTCTACTCAAATACTTAGATTAAATGCAAGAACAGTGTTCTTGTTAGCAGACTTTTAGAAGACCCAAATCCCTCCTGAAAGACTGAACTTAAACAAAGAGCATTCTGTAGTATGGTGTATGGATGACTGAAATGCTTTCTTCAGTCTTCTAAATTTACAAGAGATGTAGAAGAGAAACCAGAGTTTTTCATTTGTAATTTCTTCAAAGTGACCTTTGTTACCTGACAGCAGAAGCAACTGCAAAATATGTTTTCATACTGTTAATAAAAGTGATTGTTAAAATTTTAAGATATTCTAGGGCTCCTGGATATTTCCTTAGTTTTGCAGAAATAGAAAGGCAATGAAAGAAATAATCTTTCCCTGCAATATGGAAGACTCTTCCCCGCAAGTCTAGTGGACCTTTATAAAAATTGTTCTGTTGATAGTCACTTGTCCAGAAAGTAGAGTACTACTCTAGCTAGTAGAGAGTAGAGCAGTCAAATCTAATTTATCCCTAATTATGTACAAACATAAAATAAGTAAAATTATGCTTTTGGGGGCCAATTACGTAAAAATGCTACAGAAAGCAGCAAGTGGAGATTGCAAGAAAAGTCTGGAGAAAGCATAGCCCATAGGGATAGGGAAACAGAAGGCTAAAGTCAAATGATCTCCTGAAGGATGCCCCGTTAGCTAATGACAAGATAGCTAACACAACAGTCCTCAACATGCAGGAGTATTCAGAACCCAGCAAAAGTCTCCTGCAGTCCCTCACTTGGACTAAAGCCTGTTCCTGCAACCTTAGTCAGCATACCCACAGATGAAATTAAGAACACATTCTACATGGAGAATTTTTTCCTTCCCAACCTTTACACAAGGTTAATATAGTGTGTAAATTTCATCATGCTTAATTTCAAAGTTATGCTACTACTACCACATATTACAGCAGAAGAGGTTGCAGTTCTTAAAAAAATAATTTCATAGTGTACGCAATCTACCCTTCAACTACAACTATCCTCTTTACATTCACTTCCACTTTGGCTGAACTGTACTGCTACATAAAGCAGGAGCAAAACAGAGGAAAACAGCTTTTTGCCCTTAGTTTCTGATAAGCTCTCTTAACTTAGAGACAACACTCACCATATAAAAATACACTCATTTCAGTAATTTATTTTTTTAAAAAGAAACCTATATAACCACAGAAGCACAGTATTTCCACAGCAAGAAGCCACCGTGATCAAAAATTGTAAGGAAGAAATGTGTGATATCCAGTCACTGAAAGAAATGTGAGCAGAAGAGACTCCTTACCATGAACAATGAGGAAACGGATTAAAAAATTGTACTGGGTATTAATTAACTTGAAATGGGAAGAAAATTACCCTTTCGCTAAAGGAATATATATATATATAAGGTATGAAGGGTTAAAGATGAGGAGGATTCAATTAGCAGCCATGGATAGGTTTCATTTTCCCATCTAAACAAAATATGTAAAATGTAAAGCGGGTGAATAGAAGTGAGGGTGTTGCCGAATTAGACTGTTTCTTATGTATTACTTCACAACTAATGTACTGTCACATTTCTCAACTACTATTTATTAGCTTAGACAGTGGTTTAGTTACACCAAATAAAAAGCTAAAGCCACCACTAATGAAAAACTTTCATTAATTAGAATGGCAGTTTTCCCAGGAAAAGACAAATTAAAAATTTTATATGAGTCTCAGAATCTGACAGATCTATTTATTTTTTTTTAGAATATTCATAATTGGTATGATGTTTTTCTTCCCTGCTCCTCTCCCCATTGTGTTCTAATTGCTTTTAATTCAACAAAATGTCTCTGTGTTTGCTATTTCTTAATTTCTTCCTTATGAAATTAATAAGAACTTATTTTTAAGGAGGGCACATTTCAGAAATGAATTTAAAGCAGATGGAGAAGACAGCAGGAGAGCAACACCAATAGGCAGCAGGTGAACAACACAGTAGGAGACATTTTATTTCCTTGATTTTTGTTTCTTGCTACTGAAGAAGAGAAAATATGCAAAGAAGATCTGTAAAGTCAACATCCTATTATTCCTTGATATGTAATTTCTTTAGTTCTGGCTACTCTTAGCATCCCCAGAAGAGTCACTGAAAAGCAACACCTATTTCTCATGGTTGTTTTAAACAGTTTGCCTCACGACCACTGCCACTAGACTGGCTAATATCTCTAATGCTGTCCAGTGTGTGGTTTACTTGTTGGCTTTGATACCTGCTAGTTTTCTGGTTGGCTGGTTCTGTATCCTTCTACTGTCCTCACAGCACTAGCTGCAAGTGGGTGTTCATATCTTACCTGTCTTAACCGTGACTTTCAAGTTTTCCACAATGTTCCTTAGAAAATCATACTCTATATGCACTACCTGCTGGATTCCTGTTTTCACAGCCTTGTTGTCTGTTCTGAACAGGCTGGTTTTGATGATACCTTGTCCGCCTTACCTTACCGTAATGTTGTTCCTTGCCTGTTTCTACGTGTAAGTCCCGATTCCAAACTCAGTCACAAAGCATTTTGATTGCTCTCAAAGAGAGGAACTTCAGTATGGTGTCTGGTTTCTTTATTTCTTTAGCTAAGTATATTACTATCTGTAATCCACACACTCTCAGAGAAATCTCCAACTCTTAGAGAAATGTTTTTCCAAACCTGCTGTTCAAACTCAGCAGGTTTGTTTTACATACCTGCAAGCTGAATTAAAGCCTACACCACAGCAGTGGTATTTTCAGATACTGAGAACCAATGCTTGACTTGCTATGGAGACATTTTCTAGGACTAAAGGTTTAAAATGTTTTATACCTCAAAGAGTCCAAGGAATTTGTGATGCTATTTGAAAAAAAGTTAAAATTCTTGTCTCCTTGAAGAATTCTGCCAAACTTCTCTCTGCATTTTTAGCTAGCTAATACATCAAAAGCATGTCCTTTGGTGAATGAGCTTTCACACACATGCCAGTAGACCTGACTTACTGCTCCCACGACACGCAGAGTATCAATGGTGAACAAGAATTTGCCAATTTTCCTTATACTCCATATAAATCCCAAAATGCGTAGATAGCTGTAAGAAGACAGTCACAATCATCTGTAAACTGATCGTTGTTGAAAAAGTTTTAGCTACACTTTTTTAAAAACCCTGGCTTTCTTCTGTTTGGTTTGATTCCTGGTTTATCCATTTATCACTCATCCATTCTTAATTATACTATGAAAGCTTCTGAAAAGATGTTCTCATATTACTTGTCATCTTCTACTTAAAAACAACAAATGGAAAATATTTTTGCCATACATGCAGCTGTAATTGCTAATCAAATGTTATCAGAAATACGAAATTTAGCAGTTCTTAGAAAAGTTGCAGCCTACGCACATACACACACCAGGCACTACAGTAGGGACCCTTGGGATACAACCTAACTGTAACAACTAAATTTAAAAGATTAGTATTATGTCATAGGAGGTTGTTAAGTTTATGACACATTAATGGTTCCCTGCCTTCAGGCACTATCAATAATAGTAATCTAACTGCCACCACTAATTCAAAGAGGCTGGAATTATGTCATACCCAACTGCTTAGTTTATGACATCAACATAAGAGCTGTATGGGGACTGAAATATCAATTTAAGAAAAGCTGGAAAAAAGGCATAGGAAACTCTTATAATCAGCTTGCTTTTCTTTAAACTTTGCACGTGTGCCTGCATGTCCTGGATGTGCCAGCAATTCACAGCAGTCTTCCCAATATTCTGATACACAGTGGCTATTTCATTTTCTAAACAATGAACTGAAAGGTTAATTTGGAACAAACACCCACCCCTGGATTTAAAAGGAATATGAGACCTATCTGTGCCTCTTTAAGCGGCATATAGCTTATACACGTGTGTTAGGAGTTTCATCCTATTTCCAACAGGAGTCAGATACCAATTTCAGCACTTAAAGATAGACCTTTAGGCATCTGCAGCTACAGTTCTCAGTTAAATGCTGTTGTGGCTTCGGTTTCAGCTCAGTCGGTAACAAAGCACCACGAAGCCGCTCACTCACTCCCCACCCCCCCGGCCACGTTGGGATGAGGAGAAAATCCAAAGGCAGGCTCGTGGGTTGAGACAAGGACTGGGAGGGATCACTCCCCACTTATGGTCACGGGCAAAAGACAGGATCAACTCGGGGAAGAAACAAAATCAATTTAATTTACTACAAATAAAATCAAAACCAAGCACATTAGGAAGGAAAACGAAACACCAGAACACCTCCCCCCACCCCTCCCTTCTGCCTGGCTCAACTCCATTTCCTGGTTCTTTCTCCCTCCTCCCCCCGGCGGCACAGGTGAACAGGGAATGGGGGTTTAGGGTCAGCTCGCCACACATCGTCTCTGCCGCTCCTTCCTCCTCAGGGGGAAGATTCCTCCCTCGTCCCCTGCTCCACCGTGGGGTCCCTCCCACGGCAGACAGTCCTTCACCAACTTCTCCAACGTACTTCCTTTCTGCGGGCTGCAGTTCCTCACAAACTTCCCTGGCATGGCTCCTTTCCGCGGGCTGCTCTCCAGTCTCACACTGCTCCAGCGCGGTTTTTACCATGGAGTTACGGCCATCTTCGGGAGCCTCCGCTCCCCCACTCCCCTCCCTGGGCTGCAGGGGGACAGCCTGCAGTCTCACCATGGGCTGCAGGGCCATCAGCCTCCTCAGGCGCCCCTCCTCCCCCTCCTTCTTCACTGACCTCGGTATCTGCAGAGATGTTCCTCTCACATTCCCCAAACCCCACACTGTGGGTTCCCCTTCTTAAATATGTTCTTCCAGAGGCGCTCCCACCGTCACTCCCTGTCTGGGCCAGAGGCAGGTCCGACTCTTTGGAGCCAGGGGAGCTTCTAGCAGTTTCTTAAAGGAGCCACCTCTGCAGCCCCCTCCCCCACTACCAAAGAAAACCGTGCCACACAAACCCATAACAAATGCTTATGTATGTCTTTTGTGAAGATGCAAGTGAAAGCTCAAATCTTTGACAGTAGACATCCCTAGGAAACATGTCAAAACCTCTGCAGGAAAGTGCTACTCAACCTGCAGGGAAGTCCCAATGTTACTTCTGCCAGGCAAATAATATTTGTGCAGCATAAGATCAAATCACCATTTAATTGAGCTTTTGTGAAATCAGTTCAAAAAGGAACCTGATGTTTGTCCAACCTCTCCTTTTTCAAGAACACGTATCTCAAACTGTGGGGAATAAATAAGCCCCCAGAACTAGGCACTGTTTCTCATGAGAGTCTTAGTAGAACAGGCAGAGCTACTACACAGTGGGAAATGAGTACTGCCATATCAGTTAGCATTTCTCCTTGCGTAACCTATACACAAGAGCACACAGGAGACAATCAGAAAGTCATTGTGATGGCTTTGTCTTACTGTGATTCAAACTGACAAAATTCCTCAATTGCTTTCTAGTCCCTCCTCTTGTACCAATATAGCACAAAAGCAGAAATGCTTCATCTAGCTTGTGGGGAATAGTGGTGATTAGGAGTACAACCATCTTTTTCCTTGTCACTCAACACTAAAATAATTATTTTAAGACAGTAACTATACAGTACTTAACTATAAATTACTTGTGCATTTCTGAAAACTGTAACACAAACAATCCTAATCCTCAGCTGAAAAGAGAAGACAAGACTCAGTCAGTGGAAGCAAACAGCTGCACAAGTGCTTTACAGTCCTTGCTGCAAATAGACAGGAAAAAGAACACAGATCCTAGGGAGGAAAGAAAGTATTTTTGTAAGGAGAAAGGATGAGATGAATAAGACACAAAACTTCCAGGTGGCCTAGATGCTGTGTCTGCACCTCTCAGCAACAGCTGAGCATCTGGCAGTGCCTGTAAACAGGTAGTTCAGATGAGATTCGGTAGAGCTGCAGTGATTTAGGATTAATACTTGAAGAGATTTCTGTGACATAGTGTAGATCTTACATGTTGCTTTATATTTTTGCCTATCTTATTAAAACTAGGAAAAAAAATGAACAAATGTCTAATTTTAAGCACTGCTGTTAAGCTAGTTCTCTGTAAATATCCCTTCATTTTACTGACGATAAAGAATTTCAGAGTGCTAAGATGAGCTGTGAAGAGAAGAGAGGAGAGAGGAGGAGACAGAACAAGATAAAGGAGTTCCATTTGGAAGGGACCTACAATTTTACATCAGCTAGAACAGAGACGATGCTTGTATTCAGTAGCTGTGATCAAACAACAGCATCCTTCCTGTCTCACTCCAGGGCAAAGGAAAATATTTGAAAGACTTTTCTTACCTACATGTTTTACTCCTATTTCTCACAGATTTGAGAGAAAACTTTTTGCTGCTGACTTACTGCTTTTGACAAAAAAATTACGTGAGATTTAGCTTTGGAAATATGTGTAATCACATAATATTTATTTGGCAACTAAGCCTATACCACAGCAATTTCATTGCTATCAATGAAAAGCAAGGAGCAAGACAGATAAATTAGAGCTAGCTGTAGTTACAGTTGACACCATCACCTTCTGACTATAAATGCAGTCAGCCACTGAAAGTCAGGATCAAATCATCTCCTTGCAGACATACCCACCTTACTACTATAAATGTTTCTCATTAAAAATACTAAAGAGACAATCGAACAGCTAATACTCTAAATCTTACTTGCTAACTGTTTACTTTAAACTCTACAATGTTTTAGGAATGCGATGATGACCTATGCCATTACTACAGTTAACTGGTTGATGACTGACACTTTAAAAATAGTTTAAAACAGCTCTACCAGCAAAAATTTCAAAACAGTCCTTTAGGTTAAATGTCATGAAAGTTCTAGAATTTTGCATTTCACACAAATCCATCTACCTGCTGTGCCACTTTTAAAAAATTCTTTTGAACTGGAAACGTTTGCTGAAAAAAAACAAACTAGAAAAATATCTGAACATATGCAGGAATAAATTTAAAGAAATCTTATACCTCATGCTTTTCTTCCCTTACCAAAAGGTTTATGTGAGTCAATATCCTTTTTTTTTTTTTTTTTGGCAAAACAACAACCCAAGCATTTAAAAAGAATTGGCAATACAACTTTATAAATAGAAATCAACAGATCATTCTGAATGTCATACCTTCTAATACACAATGTAACCTAGTAGGAAAGAGAAATTACTGTAGCACAGAAGATTAACTGCTAGAATTTAAAAATACTTCATAAAAGACACTATACTAAGACCCCTGCAAAAAAACTCCAAAATACAATTATCCTGAACTCACTTCAGCAAACCAAGAGCTATAAAGAAATGAGAGCTATTACATAAATATAACTATAGTATGATAAAATAGAAGTGAATAAAAGTAATTTCAAAATACCTCTAGCAATCGGCCAAATCTAAGATATCTGAACATTTCCAAAAATCCTGTGCTGATATTCATTTTCGTTTGTTATTAGGCAAGTCTGTTATTTTACAAGGTTTGCTATAAAAAAAAAAAATCTATATGCTAATGAAATTACGTTTCACATAAGTGGAAACAGGTTTCTCTATGCAGCTTTGGTGTCCTCCAATTCTTAAGAGTCTGAATATTCAGAACTTTGCACAGTTACTTTTGGTAACTTTGACAGGTGTTAAAGCAGCTTTTATATGCCAGCTACTACTTGCAGAGATGACTGACGCTGAGACTTACCTGGGCATGTAATTGCTAATGAAGGAAGGTCCAGTGAAGCCAGATCTACTAAGACCTTCTATAGACAATACCCAGATACTTTTTTAAGCAGTTGTGTAACTTTGCTCAGACTGAGGTCATATGGAGTGATTAAAAATGCCAGAGAGATGTCTATACTGTATCTTACAAAAACATTACTACCACAACAGCACCATTGGGAATTGCTGGTTCAAACTACCCTAGTCCAGCTTGAATCATTTATCAACCTCTGTCTTGGGAGCTCCAGTACTGTGCTTGCATATACACTCACAATAACAAATGTCATTTTATGGTTCCCTGCTCTACTCCATCCACATTTTCAGT
>VYZV01031170.1:12583-26855 GCA_013401275.1 Pandion haliaetus | reverse complement strand
ACCCCATCCACATTTGCAGGCATTCTATCAAGATACACTTCATTTTTTTTGCCACCAAAAGGTGTTCTGCTCTCCTAGCATCAAGCCACAAGCCCTAGAGATCCTGAAAATCAGTAATTACATTGAATCTCAAATTGTGTCATGGTTGCCAAGTATTTTATTATCTTCTAATGCATTAATACTTGTGGACATGTTAGACAGTCAATTAATGCAGTGTAGCATAGATGATTCGAACAAGCTTTAAATTATCTGCATAAGCTACTAGTAATAACCTAGTCATAACAGCACAAAACTCAGTGCCAGAGATGAAAAAGTGGAAATTACCCTGTGCTCGCTGCATGCAGGCCTAAACGGTGTCTGGTGCTGGAGCTGCCTGCTTCAACACTGACTATCATCTCACCTATGGCTATGCTACTGTGCTCTTCTGCATGCAGAAATAACCAGATTCTCAAATCACTGGTTCTCATATGAAGTCTTATTATCATACCTAACATGCCATAGCTATCTACCTGGGGAAATGTATGTCACTTTACAGTGACTGCATGTAAAACCCAGTGATGACACTTGATAATCAGCCTGACTCGAGGCTTCTAAGCATTCATGCAAATTTCACCCTTCTTACAGGGCTTATTCCAAGATCTTTGTTTTCCACAGGAGGCACATTTCTGTATGTGAGGTACATTTCTGTATGTCCATGAACATCCACTGACCCTTCTACAAAATACACTTTTCAGGTAAATTATCTTCCTTCCTTTTTAAGAAACCTATGCTTAAACCATTTAATATTTTTCTGCAGCATTTATATAGTAAAGTATCTGTAAACCTCTACATGTACACTGCAACAAACAAAAAATACTAGATGGCATACCAGAGAAATATAACTTGAATGAATATATTGTTATACACAAACTCCATCTTCACCTATTCAAGTGTAAAAAAAGGCAAAAATGTGTATCACTGTGATATTAAGGCTGAAATTTTGCATGCATCAAGTCAGGAAGCTGCATGTTACAGTTTCCATAGCAACCGTAATTCAATCTCCTTTTGCATTTGTGGTAATTTTTAGCAATGTATTTGATATAATTGTCATGTGGGTACCACTTTACTTGGAAAAATGGTGTAATTGCACATTTGATTATCTTTACATGTAGGGCACAGCTCTGCAATCCCTACTAGCACAAAACTCACAGAGGTGTCCTTTATGCTTGTGTCAGTTCATCCTCTGCATGTGTTGGTACGTGGAGGGTTGTCAAGTGGGTGTCATATGGGATGTGGCTGTAGGTGATGTGCACAAAATTGAAAACATTTCCAACATCTGACCTACTGCAGCTCACCCAGGACAACACTTCTTTTGATTTTTCTGAACGCACCTACTCATGTAAATGCATACTCAAATCATTATGACTTGCAGATTTAATCTTTTGTAATTATTTCATAAAAATCTAGTTGAGAATACAATTCTTTCGAAGAGAATTCTCGAGGAATTTTCTTACCTTAAAACAAAATTATTTCCTAATCAAAGTATCATGTGAACAATTTTACTAAATAAAGCCAATGTTCTGATAACTAAGGAACAGTTTTTTTCTTTCCATGGAAGGGAGCAAAAGGTTCAGCAGTGCATGAGACACTATCTTCTCTCACTGGCCATTATGAACTGTAAGTGCTGCTTTTCAAAACTCAGTAACTTCACCATTTGATCACTTACTAAAAATATATATATGGATATATAAGATAGCCCAAAGTACAAGTCCTATTACATACTAACACCTTATATTGTTATACAAATATTATTACTGCTTCTGAATCCAGAAGTTCATAATTTGTGCCTGTTTTACTTAAAAGTGGCCAATAACCATGAACTAAAATGTATAATGAGAGAATATTAATAGTAATTCATCCTGATTTGGAAACTATTATGCCGAGTTTCTGCTTGGAGTAAAATATGGTGACTGAATTATAAATTTTTAAAATATGATCTGTATGTGTAAAAGAAATATGATATTGCAATAAAGTAGCATCAGAACTTATTTTAAAATAACCTTTGAACACCCTTAAATATGTTATGTAACAATAAGATATAAGACAGACTAATGTAGTCCCCAAAATATGGTATTGCCATTTGTCGTGGTTTAACATGGTTTAACTAGTAACAGGCAAAAAGATTTGCATTAACTTAATGGAGGTCTCAGGACACTTCAGACTGTCTCGGTTTCGCCTGGTTTAGCTTGCTTCAGCTTTAACAGCTAATTACACAATGATCAGGTGGCTACTGCCTAATTTGCTTTTAGCTTTAGTGTGATCATGTGGTATAATGACTACAAACATTATAAATGTGATATATTCCTTCAGCTAATAATAAGCAGTAGTAGTTAGTCTGCGTAGAATGACCTGTGGCCCTACACATAATCACCAATTACTGATTACTAACGTAAATGCACCTTGGGAACTAGTAAAACAAATTTTGGGGGGTGACAACAAAGAACAAATATTCAACATATACAATGAGAATTGTGGGACGACGAAGCAAGAAAAGTGGATGATGCTAGTGAAAGTATAAAAATAATCCAAACCCATCCATGAACAAAGAGGAAGAAGCCTCCACTATCAACATCATACTCCTCCTGGTGAAGAACCTGGGATGTAAAATGTTAGTATAAAATAGGACTTGTACTTTGGGCTATTTTTATATATCCATATATAGTAAGTGATAAAACAGTAAAGTTACTGAGTTTTGAAAAGCAGCACTTACAGTTCATAATGGCCAGTGAGAGAAGATAGTGTCTCATGCACTGCTGAACCTTTTGCTCCCTTTCTTGGAAAGAAAAAACTTTTTTATTTTTAATCAGGCTCTTTTGGTAATAATTAGATCAATTTGACTGTGAGTGTTAGTCTGACTGTAACTGGAGTAACAATTTCAATGAGACTAATAGTCCCAGGTTCCAAGCAAGAGGCATGTTTCCTTTGCCCACATTAACTGCATAGAGTAACACAACACTATTGGACCAACATCAAATATTTTACTCTCTCCACTATCTTTTCATACACAGTATTAAGAGGTTTGCAAAAAAGAAAAGCAGATTGCCATTTTTTCCCCTCCACTTAGATGTCTAGATTAGATCACAAGTCTGAATCAGAAGGTCTAACCTTTGCACTGAAATTTTAGACTTCTTTTCTACCACCACTGAAATCTCAGGTTCAGTCTCCATACATGTTAAAGGTTGACGTGTAGGTTTTCCTTTATTCCTTTTTTGGTATTTAGTTTAAAACAAAAGAGAGAAAAAAGAAATTAAAAGATTTTGCTGCAATTAAATATTTTTCATGTATTCCAGAGACTGGTCTATCAACAGGATATTCCATATCCAGTGTGGAATTGCACAAAAGTACCTCAAAGTTAGAATATACTTCAGATTATTGTTACTGCATTAGATTGTCATTTATAGTTTTGCTGGATCTGGTCTGATTTAGTAAGACTAATAATAAAAGTATCCAAATTCTTTTCTACGTATGTTTATGAGAAGGGATCCTGAGAGGCTCTCATGATTTTAAACCTAAACTGTATTTGTTCTGCTAGCACAACGGGCTGAACCAGGTTGATTTTTCTGACCTCTGAATCTTTCAAGTCTATAGTCACCTGAAAGATCAACATGCAAAAGTTGTACACTTAAAAGGGAAGAATTATATGCATATCTGAGAAAAGTAAATGGATAGTCTGAGTCATTTCATGATGTGTTAAGCACCTTTCATTTAGAGTTTCATTGGTTTATAAATAGGTCAACATGTTCTAGAACAGGCTGATGATTTCTGCAAGAATGTAGGCAAAATTCATGCAGAATCAGCTTTCAAAAGGAGGATAAAAATAATATTGCACCTGATTAAAAGCATGTTCAGATTCCTGTGGCAATCTCATTATCAAAAGCAAAAGTGTCGTAGAAAAAACAGAGTAAAAGATATATTTCCACACTGAAAAGATAAAGGAGAGAAGGAAGACAAATTGTAGAATTAGATATGGGAAGAGGAATCAGAGGACCTTGGCTCTTTTCTTTCTTCTACTGCAAACTCATGGCAAAAGTCAATCTTAAGAGAACATCCACAGATTCATAATTTGCTACTGGTTTATCTTCATCATTAGCAAGAGCAGAACCTGTGTGGCAGATGGGATAGAGAAGAATTTACTTTGGGTGTGGAACACACTTGAAACATTTCAGAGCCATTGCTCCTCTGTAGCAAAAAGCACAACACACTAGCTCAGAGGAATGCTGTAGAGAATTCGTCAGTATTTTGGAGGTACAACATCATCTTTCATCAGGGTACTTCATGGAGATGTAGCACCTGCTAGTGTTTGCTTGCTCCAAGATATAAATCTTCTTAGGCTACATCAAAATAATTGAATGTAAGTGCTGTATATACAACCTTAGCTCTGGTTTCAGAGTTGTTCAGTGAAAGGACTTGGTCAAAACGTACAGTTCCAGGGGTGGGTATGTAAGATGATCCTGCCTTACACCACAACCCTAAATAGCAAAGGTATGCATTTGGATTTGAGCCCAGAAAGTATTCCCGAATTCCACAGTTTAACAGCTAGCCTNNNCAGTTTAACAGATAGCCTTACTATAGCAAATGCTTCTGTCTGAAACAAAGCAGGAAAACTTTCCCTTGCAGAAAACTGCACAAGATTTTCAAATTACTTTGGCAGGCTGCCTCTTAGTACCATCCAATAAGAACATGAAGGAAATAGTGGTTTTGTGGACTTCATAAAGTAAAGTATGTCATGGTTTCTCCACCATGCCTCTATCAAGTCTAAGAACTTTAAATTGTAGACTAGTCCAAGAAAGCTGGGAGACAGCACTGCTGTTTTCCACTTGCTTGAAAACGTTCAGGGCAGCATACAGACAAACAGAGAGTTCATCAATATCTGCAGACCTCTATTTTTCATGTAACACCAGCACTTACAAGGAGAAATGAAAGAGTGGCTGGTCCTTCAGGGCAAGCTTACTCAGTGAATATTGTAAATTCTGCACCGGTCGCTTTTAAAGATGTTCAAAAATTGGAATACCAGTAAGGAATAAAACCTTACTCAGTGTGATCAGTACACTCAAAAGAAACACAGAAGAGGGGTAGCTCTAAGGACTACTCAGTACTAAAGAAAGAAACAAGTCTAGTGAGTTTTTCCTAGCTAAAAATCACCATTCAAAGCTATGATTGCTGTCCCACTTAGAGCTGCCAATGGGTAAGGCATTTACTAGCTGCAGTTGTCTCTTCCTATTGTTTTATTAAAGAGGGTATTTGATCTGCACTTTTCTACAAGCATTTCCCGCAGAATTTGTTGCATTGAGTTCTGACATTAAAGGTGAGCCACGCAGCCTCTATTAAAATTAAAGCACAGCAACCGGCTAAATCATCCAACACTGAAAAATCCCACCCAGCATCAACCTTCAATCTACTTACAAAAAGTTTAGGTTAACAATTTATCTTTACAGTAGACCAGAGAAATGACATGACTAGTATTACAATACTTTTCCAAGGAATTGTTAAGGCATTGCATAAGACACCATCATATATACTTTTAAGTCTGCTCAAATTCTAGTATTAAACCTTCAAGGCAACACTCATGTCTGCAGCTATTGGATCTAAGGAAAAATTCGGGGGAAAACTCATTTTCAGCTTTTTTTTTTCCCACACATAAAAAACACAGCCTCTATAATTTTAAATTATTTCTATTTAACAACACTGTAGCCAAGTTTAGGCTTCTTGTTATTCAGACAGCATATTAGTAGTCACCTAATCCCTTTATCTCAGGGAGTAAAGCAAGTGTCATATTTCCTTTTCCTCATCCACGTCTCTCCCCTACAATTCTTTACGTGTAATATAGCCATTTTTAAAGCCCAATTTGGTAAGGAAACTTTCCATTAGGTAATGCTAAGTGTTATTACACTTGGCATTATGCAGCACTAACAGCATAGTATCTTGCCCACAAAAATATCATATAATGCAGACTGGAGTCATAACAAGTCAGCATGTTAAAGAATATCAATTTTACAGCTATGACTTGCATTCCCTCCTCCCTCCCCCCCTCACAAGCATAGTTTCCTTTTCTGAGGAATGATTGCTGAAATTACTTTAGAAAAACTTTATTTTGAGAAGGGCTGTGGAAGTGTACTTGTCATTTTAACGTTTTGTCAGAGAAAAAAAATTTTCAGGAAATGTCTGGGAAAAAAAATTTCACAGATGTGTTTGAATTTTTTCTCACAAACTCTAATACATTTAAAAAATATTTATTAAGGCACAAATATCTTCCCAGTGCCTCTCCCAAGTAAACAAGTAGGATGTTGCAAAACACTTCTTAAGAAGCAAGCAGAAAGCTGGAATAAGTCTACCCCCAAACCAGGGCAGACTATGAAGTCTCTTTGGCTCTTCTCACGGGAAAAAGGTCAAGAATCTTTCCAAAAGAAGAGCATAAATCACAGCCTGAGGATTCATTCTGTCCATTATAATTTTTTACATTAACAAAGGGGAATCTCAGCTCAGTACCACCTTTTGCACATCCTACTTCGAAGCTGCCGTACTGAATTTTAGAAATGCATCTTTTCCCACTGCCAAGAATCTTATAAAAGCTTTTTCAGATGTGGCCCTGAAACATAGGTTGCACAGAAGTATGTATTCAAACAGTACGTACAAATATTAGACATTATAGAACTGGTGCCCATGTAGAACTGCAGCCAGTCATGACCTAATTCTCAGAGAGTCAGAGGGCACCTGGTTCTGCCAATGCCAAGTCATGTTTTAGTTCAGGATAACAGCTATTACATTAAACATGATGCAGAAAGTGCTGTGTTCCAGAATTCTAACATATACCATTTCCCAGCCTTAGGGTTTTGAAACATATTATGCCTATGTTCAATATTATCAGTTTACTTCTGCCGGTACTGACACACCTTCTGAAGGAAAACACAAGCAGGATTTCTCTTATTTCAGTATGTTTTCTATTTTCTAAAGCAGCTACTACAATAGATTAGCAGTACTCCTGTTTTCACTAAACACTGTCAATTCAGAATAATTGCTTTGTGTAGGGTAGTATCACAAAGCTACAAAGCTTGGGGAAATAATTAACTTCATGAAGAAGCTTCTTTCCATTTTATCCTTCAGTGCCTGTAAAAAGATTGATCTTACAGGTGATGAATGTGTTTATAAGTGAAAACATGCAAGGAAATCTCCTCCACTAACTAAGCTATTGTTTTGCACATTTCATCCCTAATTTTATTGCCAAGGATGTGCAAATGCCCCTGACACTGTATCAAGTGTGTGCTTCTCTGGAGAGGATGAAGGCAGAAGAGGAAAACAAAACCAAAAAGCAACCGAGTAGTAAAACTAATACAGATTATTTCCTTTCTTTTCTGGATTTGTGCCACTGAACAACAATTGGGATCACTGGTTTTGAAGGAATTCTTGCAATTTTACTCCTAATCCTGAAAGAATGTGACTAATACTAACATACGTTCAGCTGTATACATTTGTAGGACATTATTTAATCAAGTTTGTAGGCAGGAAGAAATTTCACTTTGTTCCACTACAGCTGGCTGATCAGAATTCAAACTTGGTGTATGTAACTTTCCTTCTCAGACAACTAGGAGGTCTTACGTTCACATATTCTCTAAATTAATCGTACAGGTTTCTGAAGGTGCAAGGCTTTCAGTCACGCTGAGCAACAAAATCAGCAGCATACAAGCTGACAGTGCTCTTTAAAACAAAGCAGCTCCGAAGCAGTACTGCTTTGTGCAATGCCTGCATCTTCTTTTCTCTCTCACTGCGAAAGGTGGCCTTGCCCTGGTGATACACTGCAACCTTCTAATGCTACAGAAACGGTGTTGGGAAGTCGACTGTCGTTACCGCTCACCCGTCACCACCCTCAAGTCACCCAACTCAATTTTCACTATTCCCACCCCAAAGATCCAACAGGTAAAGAAACAAAACGCCGAAGCCGCCGGGTATTTTAGCCCGATTGTGAGCTGCAGCTTCTGACCGGGGAAGCTTCCCCAGCAGCACCTTCACTTCTCATCTAGCACCATCTACCGCCCAAAGGCGGGCAGGAGCCGCCGCCTGTCGCTCGCTCGCTCGCTCGCTCGGCAGCGCCGGTCGGCGGGCCCCGCGGCCGAGGCGCAGGCGGGGAGGTGGGAATAACTTTTCCCGCTCCCGGCTCGCCTCCTCTTGAACACCGACCTTCGCATTAACGACGGATGGTGACCCAAATTCATACCTGATTCCAAAGACGGAGGGATTTTGCTCCAGCTTGCTTACGATGACAAAACGCTTGTTTCCCCAGCAGACTTCTCTAGTCGTATTTGACGTTGCTGTCACCTTTGATTAAGGTATTTGCTTTAATAACACTGTATGAGCTACAGAAATGCCACCGAAGACAGTGAAGTATTTCCTATGCAGTTTCACAAAATAGAAAATAAATGAGGTCGGGAGGAAAAAGTAGAGGGTAAGTTCAGTTCAGCTTGAGCTGATGGCAAGCAAGGCAACATGGGTGACTTTTGAGTAAGTACTACAGGTGGGCAATTGCACGGCTGTCGCCAAACACAGAGATAGATTGCTTCCAGAAAAAAACCCTCCACGTCATCCATGGCTGAGGTATGGATTTACCTCCTAAGAAATGACAGAATCACTACGTTATGACCATGTTGCTTACAGCTGTGCTGAACACAATCATCTAAAAACCAGCATTTACAGCAAATAGGAGAAATTGATGTTTAGAGAATCGATGTGTGGAGTACTGGAATACTGATGTCTACAGTATTGATTAATATTCTGTGGAGAAATCATTATCAAATTATAAAGATGAGTATTATGTAATAAAGCTTCCTCCAAACACCTTGTCATCTCCATCACAACGGCTAAGCAAATTATATATGTATGCGCTATGCAGTCCCTATACTGAAACACATCATGAGGCTACATACATACATGTCCTTCAGGTTTCACTGAGTTCTAAGTAAATGTAGATGATAGGTCATATCCATTTATTTCCTCAGGTGCGGTTAAGTTTTTAGTGAAAAAATTATTCAATATTAAGCAAAGCAAATGTCGTATTTAAAGTGTGTTGACATTCAGATGTATTAAAGAAATTAAGACAGTGAAAGACAACAGCTGCAATTCTGTCCCAGTGAGTTACAGTGCTGGTTTACACTCGCAGTTTTGAGAAACCTTTCCTCAGATCTAATTTGTTCAAGCGCTAAAACTCAGGAACAAAGGACCACATACCAGAGAAACTTCAGAAAACCTGAGCCAGAAAGCCTAGAAACAACCAGTTAAACTAGTCAAGAAAATCAAGAAAATCAGTTGAGTCAAACATGGCATACTATGTGACATGTTTGGCTGCCAAACTCTTCTGTACCCTTTTAACACGGAAAACTACAAAAGTAAAAAGAAACTGTAGTAACAAAAAGAATTCTTCTGAACAATACAAAGAATGACAGGCTACCTGAAAAAGTCACACTGTTTAAAATTACTTCTTTAACAGCCTGGTTCTAAAAAGTAACTATGAGTTGTTTCCTATTACTGATAATAAAAAAAATCTTCAAAGTAACCTACAAAATGCTCAAAACCACTGTTTTGCTGACAGCAGCATATTAATGCAGACAGAATATATCTGAACAAAATACAAAAACAGGTGGCAGGTGACAAGCCAAAGTTAAATGTGCATGGTGAAAAGCATCTTTGCCAAAGGTATGGAACAATATTTATACATGAAGTAATTATGGTCTTTGTATATAATGTCCAATGTCTAAAACTGAAGAAAATTACTAATATATATGTTCAACATGAAAATGTGAGCATTCTTATACAAGTTACTGGCATTAAACCAGGATTTCATTTAAATAACGAAATCTTTTACATTACTGAAGAGTTGAGTATGTTAAGCCACATAAGAACTGCTCTGATTATCAAGTAATAAATTAAATCAGAAGGTTAGATAGGCTCAACAATGACTTAATATATACAACTGAATCTCTGATTATGAGCTGAACTTCGAGGGCATCTGATGAAGAAAAGGTCCAAATGAAAAAATACTGTCACAATATAAACTGGACATGCTGGGATACTCCAAGGTAAGCACTAGTACTCTATTGGATTCTTCACAAAAAAGTAGTGCAAATCATAAAATAGAGGTGCAAAAGTGGTGTAAATACACCACAGAACAGGCAAACTTTCTAAATGCATTTGAATGAAGGATGGGGTTAATGAACAGCAATTAAGAGCACCTTCCATGAAAAAAATGTACAGAGAAGTACCTACTTTTTGTCTTTATTCCCCACAAAAACATCATGTCTCTCTCCTATTTTGTTTTGACACAGGTTAAAGCAGAAGAAAAGCAAAACTATATAAACTGTGTAAAATCTATCAGTGCTTTCATTCAGCCTTGAGATCAGTAATTTACCAGTCTTGGTTGAAATTAAGTCCATCTCCTTTCATGAATCAGCACCAACTGAATTGTTTGAGGTAACTTGGGGGAAAAAAGAGCTTCTAAATTCTTAAGTTCTCTTAGCATTCATATACAAAATTTAGATGTTACCAGAAAGAAAAGAGGGGAAGGAAAGGAATGGGAGATTCTAAGGTGAGGAAGAAATGGCTGGATTAATATAATTTTAATTTCATAGCCAGAATAATTGAAATGG
Organism: Pandion haliaetus; assembly: GCA_013401275.1. NCBI lineage: Eukaryota > Metazoa > Chordata > Aves > Accipitriformes > Pandionidae > Pandion > Pandion haliaetus. The sequence continues at coordinate 16,185 of VYZV01031170.1, read as the reverse complement.
CTATTTCTATATGAATCAAAGGTACTAATACAGGATATCAAGGACGAATATGCTCATGACCAAGAATATTGATTAGAATGGGTCCATCTTTACGTGTTAGATATGGTTCCCTTAGAGGAAATCAAGAACAGATGTGATTTCATAGTAGTCTTCAGTATTCTCTAATTAGTGATCTAGTTTCTTGTTTTACTCAGTCATACCTATAATGAAAAAAAATGTATGATTTTTCCTGTCATTAGCAGAGAGAACTTCTCTTCAGAGAGGCAGACTCCATTTAACCACATACATCAGAACAGTTCACTAGAAGCCTGACTGTGGTCTACCACAGAAAAATACTATTCTTCCTATAGTTCTGCTATAAAGATAGAATTTATCAGTAGGGGGTCTATCCACTGAAGGCCATCATCTATGTAGAAATGGAGAAGCCTTTGTAGTGTGTCTGTATACATTCTGGTTTGGCTCATAATCACCTGTAACTTTCCTCTCGCAACCCTTCATGGAGATGGGCATACTATGTTGCCTCTTTGTGCTGTTTACAGTGCAGATAGGTCCAGGGCAATGAGAGGAAAGAGCACAGTCCACATTTTCACTGTAGTTGATCGTTTACAGGGAAGTTGTCTGGGAGAAAGCCTCCATAAGGATCCTGACTAAGGCATCAAGAGTTTCTTTAATGCAGCTCTGCAACACAGCCTCTTCAGACTCCCCGAACCATGTGCCCAGCATCTAGCCATTAGAAAGCACATTTGTCAAGGGTCTCTACCCTTCCCTTATTTCAAGATAAGTGGAAGATATGGAGAGAGACATTCTTAGATGGAGATAGCAGTAGTTGAATTACATTTGCTTTCTGAAGTATAAAGGGGGGGGAGGGGCTCACTGTTTCAAAAAAATCCCAGTGCATTCTAAAATCATCATCAGTTTGCTTGTACACAACCCCTACATAACACCTGCTTCTAATACCAATATATTGCTCTAGCTTAGGATGGAATCTACTGGTTTACTGTCTGTCTAAGCAGAGGTGATCCACCTTTTAAAGATGATCCACCACTTGAAAGATCCCCCCACCCAGACTGTCTGATTTATTCCAGCATTACAGATCATTCAGAACTCTCTGTACTGCTAGATTTGACTACCTCCGCGTGCTGCAGCTTCTCATACTTCACAGCTGCCTTTGAATGTCATCCGTTAATTTCTCCCCTCATCCTCTGCAGAACTCTTCCTACTGCTGTTAATCAGGCCATTTTGTTTTCTAATTTTAAATCTGTTATAAAACCTTCTCTCTCCACCCCCAGTGCATATGGGCAGGTTTTCTTTACTGCAGAGCTCTTAGATACCAAAGTTAGATACCAAAGTTAGACCATTATTTATCACTAACATTGCCTAATTCCTCCACCATTACTTGCATCGTGAAGTTTATCAAGAAAAGGAAACAAACCTGTGCTTTCCCTCCTCCACTTCTTAAAACTGTTAAAAAGGAATCAAAATGTTTCCCTAAGGCATAAATCAATGACTGAACTCATAAAGAAACCTGAACACCCAGTCCAAGTAGCGTATCTGTAGATCTGCACAGGGCACCCAGCATCATAAATGCAATTCACAGTCTTAGACATGTCCAAGCTCTTAATGAGCTGGTGTGGGCAGTGGTGCCAGTAGTAACCTGTAAAAAACACATCTTGTGTGTTTTGTTGCGTCCCAAGTCACAGCTTGAAACATCTTCTTAAAGGGAGATATCTGTGGTCTTTGTTTTGGAAACTGAAAGCACTCAAGGTTTGGTAGATTTCCAGGTATACTTTTAGCCCTGCAGTTACCTTTTTAATACTCCCATTTAACTGTCTAGTTTTGGAGGGTCTAGCCTGAAGCCACTACTTTCCCAACATGTTTAGCAACACAGAGGTTCTATAATCTGAACTTAGCATCAACTGTCCCAGTCAAGGAAATACTGACGTTATACTGAGAACAACTCAGCCTTGTACTATGCTCAGTCTTAAACACTGATCATTTCTTATGCAATCAATGACCTTCATAAGAAGATAGCCAGACTAGATTTGAGCAGCGCTGACAGTATGGTAGCTTTATGAATTCATAACACAGAAGGTATTTCAACATGAGACAGGTTTTGATGGGTGGTCATCATGCCAGTCACATATTTCTGAAAAGGAAGAAAGAAACCAGGTAATTGGTATTCTACCAATAACTTGCTAAATCCTTTCGGTGAATCAGAATGGAGAGGTACACAAGAAAACTATAAAATGCAAAGTATCTAGCCTTTGTAAAGAGAAAGTGTTCATTGGTATAAGCAGCGCTGCTGATGTAACATCATAAAACAGTATGAAGGACTAGTGGAAGTTAATTTAGTATGGGAGAAGACCATTACCATTTCCCCTCCATGCAGAAAATACTACTTTAAGTCTTAATGTCTGTTGTACAATATTCTGAATATGGTGGCATAGATACTCAAATAAACTAGCTCCAGCTGCAAATAGGCACGTGGAAGACCAAAGGCACGAGCCATCTTTAACAGCCTCACACAGTCTGAGCACAGAGCTTTAGCAAAAGAAAAGCTGGAGTTAAAACTAATGAAGATAATGCTCAACAGAATGGTATTGAATGTGATAAGAGACCTAGAGCATGGACACAAGGGGAAAATTTTGCTGAGATGTTCACCACATAAACCAACACTAATTCTGTCTGAAAAGAAAAATAAATCCTATTTTCCTGTTATTGGGAGCATATATTATGAAATGCCATAAAATACAAATTAACAACCACTAGAAACAATAAAATAGAGAAAAACTGCAGTGGGTGGGAAATTCCTGCCCACTTAATCTATTAATAGCGCATGAATGTTTAGAGCGTTATGCCTGCAACAGGCTACAGTCTTTTTCCCTTTTCTACCTTGGTTTCAAAAATGCAGGCTAACAGAATATATGCTTTCTTAAAACCGCTGTAGAGACAGCTCAGGCATGCAACAAAAATAGCATAGAGCAGCAATTTAATCTAAATTGCTCTTAGGAAAATACTACTAATTGCCCCTTTTGCACACTACTGATTTAACATCTTCAAAAGATCTATCTTTGTTTTGGTTCATTCATCTTCCCCCTCTCACAATTAACGATTGCACACAGCATACAGATATATTCTTCCTTTCAGTCCTTTCTACTTTATTTCCAAACAGTATGTCTTAACAAAAAAGAGATTCTGTATGTTATCTTTCTGGTCCTCAGGAAGAAGTGATGTGAAGGCACTCAGTGAAGATCCAACAGAATCTTAAATGTAAATCGAAATACAGTTCATTCAGCCATAGGATTCATTCAGCTTTTTCAGTATCTATCTATTCCACCCAAACTAGTCAATTTCTTCTTTACTGCTGATTTAGAGAAAGCTTGCTTGCTATTTTGAGCTGGATGGATTTTTCTTTTAGATATTTAGCTTGCCAGTACACTAATATCCTAATATCCACTTTTATTCCAGGGCCAAGCATTTCTCTCTGGAAGAGATGGTTATTATGTTTAAAATGCGTTGCTCTACTCTCTAAAGCTAATGAGAACTATTGCCCTCCAGTTGTACAAAAAGGCCAACCTTTAAACAGTAACCCATGTAACATG